>BQNB010069041.1:19509-33635 GCA_026074375.1 Tanacetum coccineum | reverse complement strand
AATAGGCCGGAAATTAATGAATCTAGGATATGGTATTTTGAGTATTGAATTTTGTGACTAAACCTTAGTAGAAGAAAAGTGTTTTGTTTGTAAGGATTATTTAAAGTTTATGTATTTTGAAATAGTGGTTAGTAAAGATTATAGGTATAAATCTCTACAGCTTTTGGTGGTATGATTTTTGATGATAGAATGTGATCTTTAGGACTACATTAAGTTGGTTTATGATTGTTGTAAAAACTAATATACATAATGTTTTTTTTTATTAAAAAGATTGTATAAGTATTAGTCAAGTTGGGTTGAAAATTTATCTAAAGTTGATTGTATAAAAGCCCGGCACAAATAAGTTAAAAAAATACAAAACAACCCCTAAATCATGCAACAAATTACGAAAATCACGTTGAATCTTTTTTCTATTTGCAAGTATTTTATGCAATAAACTTTATTTACCATATATCTAGCAAATATACAGCGATCTCCTGATTAAAAACATACCGTCGAAAAGGCCTTTGAATTACGAACAAAACACGCCAAATATTGATATATTTTTGACATATGAGAGATTACAAAAAGGTCAAAGTTTAATATATATTAAAAAAAAGAAATTTCATAACGAAAGGACGTCGTTTCGAGGCGCAATCTTTTTCCCAACCCAAGTTAAAAAAACCTTACTTAATAAAATATATTTAAAATGATTAATTTCATATATCACCCTACTTTGAACATTAATTTCATATATACTCAAAATGCAACCCATGAATACATATTGTACAATGTTTTTAAAGCATGTTTGAGTATATATGAAATTTCCATTTTAAATAAGGGGAAATATGAAATTGCCCCTATTTAAAAAAACAACCCCTCAAGTTTCTACTATTTACGATTTTTTTATATCACAAACTTTATTTATCAAATATCTAACAAATATGCAGCGACTCTTTAAATGAAAAATACACCGACGAAAGGCATCTCCATTACGAATAAAATGGGCCCAATATTGATTTGCTTTAAACGTGTGTATGATTTTATAAAAGGTGTTGAAATTTAATATATATATTTTTGCTATTTATGTTTTTTCAGTGTGTTTATTGTCTTTGTATTTTTTTATTGACACTTTATTGTTTGTTTATATCTAAAAAATTTACACATAATTTACATACCTTCAAAAATGTCAGTTTTATAACTGTGAATCCAGAATTCAGGAAATAGATAGAAAAACTGTTATGCGTATCTTCCTCATCTGGACCACTTGCGTAGCCATCCATTTCCTCAAAAGTTACAAACTTTTCATCATTCATGCGATTACCCTTTGCACACAATTTAGGCACCATGTCACTTCCACACTCCATGCAAACAATATCTGGCGGGTGAGATAATTGATCCCAGTCAGAATCAAATAGGAACTCATGTAGCTCCTTCATAAACCCATGCCAAATGTCCATGCTGAAATCTCCAAGATCCCATGGCATACGTCTCATAATCATATGCATAACTTTCATGCACAAATCATAAGTGGACACAGTCTCAACAATCAAGACATATTGTCTCAAGAAAGCTGAAAATATGTTTGAGTCATTGCGATCAACTTTCCTAGAGTAAACCATTTACATCACATTCCACATATTCATGGACGCATACATCTTATGTTGCGCGCGGACAATGTTCCTCTCTTTAAGTGACGAGAGACCTTCCAGCGCATCTCTCAGATTAGGTGAAATGTTCTGAACAATGACCTTGACAATTTCTTTGCCTCTAGAAAGTATCCTAACATAGACCCTAACATGACTTGGGTGATCACACTACACCAATAAAGACTTTTGGAGAGGGAGGAAATTTAGAGACGACCCAAGTTGTCGCTAAAGGAGCAATGGGGCCCACCATTTTCAACTTTTCTATGGTCAAACAATCAAAAGTGAGACCCTCACTTTTAGCGTCGACGGCCGTCGTCGCAAAAGGTTCAATCAAAAATTTGTTTTGTTTTTTTTTGAAAACCCACGAAATAAAAATCAACCAAACTTTTAGCGACGACAAGAGTCGTCGCTAATGTATATTTTCATTTTAAATTGTTTTAAAAACTATTTATAATTGTTAAAACTAATTTAAAAATAGATAAATGTGTAGTTCCATTTGAAAATGTTTTTAAAATTATTTATAGAGTTAATTGCATAAATGGTCCCTGTGGTCTGTCGGGTTTAACGGAAATAGTCCCTATACTTTTTTTCCCGGATCCTCTCCCTGTGGTTTCAACCCGTATCGGGTTTGGTCTTAATTTTAAAAATTATATAAATTAGATTATTCATAATATTAATATTTTATTAAATTATTAAAATTATTTTTGTAGTTGAAACGTGTCTAAGTTGTAAATGTAATTAATTATGTACCGTCAATATATCGTGAGCACATAATAATTGCAGTTGAAATGTATTTAAGTATGAGTAAAAAAGATATGGATATATATGAAATGTTAAACGGGTTGGTCTTGCTGTTAAACGGATGAGCTAAAATGATATGGATATATAAAATATGTTAAACGGATGAGTCGAGATGATATGAATATGCAAAATGTGTTAAATGGATGAGTCGAGATGATATGGATATACATGAGATGTTAAACGGTTGAGTCGAGATAATATGAATATACATGAGAAGATAAACGAATGAGTTGAGATGATATGGCTTAAAATGAGAAGTTAAGCAAATAATATTGATATATAATATATGCGGTCTGTTGGGCCAATTCAGAGCCCAATTATCCTTGCCTAAATTTAAACAGAAATTAGGCTAAGTAGTTAAGACTCGCTGATAGACATCAGCGAGCAATGAAGGACTCGCTGAGTGCAAAGCCCCAGCGAGCAACCTCAAACGTATTCAAGTCAGAGACATCATCAAGGAAGTCGAAGATTACTTGAAGACATACTCGTTAGCTTGGATGAATATCAGCTGGTATGTAGATGAAATACGCTGAAGATTTTAAGGAGAGTCATGGGTGGCAATACCCTGATAATCCTATTACCTTGTGAACAAGAACAAGCTGAGCTTGTAATTATCTCTAAGTGATGTTTAGGCGGGAAAACTCAATAAAGCATAATGGCGGGACAAAGTAGCGTTTGAGATAAAGCCTGAACAAAAGTACGAGTTGGTGAAAGATTGTGAATAGTTGGCTTCACAAAACTATAGGCGAGATGTTTCCAAGAATGGACGTGCATTAAATGCAAATGTACGTCAACCACAGGATTCTTAACACGTCGCAACTGCCCCCAATAAGGAGTCAACCGCGTACCACTATAAATTGAGAATGTTGAAGGAGTAAATGTTATCGCTTTAATTGTCGTTGTTATTATAGGCATTTACTCCTTTGTCAAACTTACACAATAGTCAGCTGATCTTATCAGCGAGACTATACAAGTTCGTTTGTAAACTTGATTCTTGTTAGGTTTACTTGTCCATAGGGTAATCTTATATTGTCATTCAACTAGTCCGATCCATAGCACTTTGTAATACTTTGATTATATCAATAAAGCATTACACGATTGAAAATTTATTACTTGTGTTATCTATCTTTAGATAAGAGTTATATTTCCTTATAGATGTGTTAATTAGGACTTTTACGGTCAATATTGTTCAGAGATTGTTCCCACAAACAGTTATCAAATTAACTTATTAGAATCATGCATTCTAACTAAATAAACATTAACACATTAAACAACAACAACAAACCCAATCCCGCCTGAGCGGGGAAACATTAACACATTAAAATAAACATACGGAGGAACACATTAAATTAAACATATGGATTATTACTCAAGACAAAGATTTTCCATGTCATCTAGAAGCTCATAAAGTATTGCACGTGACTGACATGTGTGGTCCTCGGGGTGCCTCTCCAATTTCAACCTTGCTTCCAAAATCTTTATTCTTGTCTCTAACATGTTTATCTTTAAATCTTTGACCTTAAAGTTTTATGAACAAACTAATCGTGTAAGCATGATTAGTGATCAACAAAATATTTTTCTCTTATCCATTACATTTTTACAAAATATTTTCACAAAATTAATTATACAAAATATTTTCTAATTAAAATAAAAGTTTTATTAAAAACTTAAAATTTGAAATTTAAATTTTCCCTCCAAAACGGAAGCTTCTATACCAGAAACAACCTTCCCCACAAAAAGACAAAAAAAGGAGCGGAGTCTATCTGGCGGCCCCCTTATGGGCCTGGCGGCCCCCTTATGGGCCTGGCGTCCCCCTTATATATCTGGGACCGCCGAGACCGCCATCGGTTACCATTGGATTTTCCTGCCTATAAATACTGCTCCATCCAGACCTCTTTGCACGAATTTTCTCACACTTCTTTCTCTCTCTAAAAACCTTCTTTCTCTCACTAAATATCTTGATCACTAACATCTCTTGATCTTGTTTCAAGTGATCTAATATCTTCTTCTCATCTCTTCCTCCTCATTCAAGTGCAAGAGAAGAACACTTGTATTCGCCAAGAAACGAAGTGTTGATTAGTGATCTCTCCTCTTTTCTTCTAAGTACCAAATCTCTATTGTAATTATCTTGTATATTTGTGTGATTCGGATAGTGTGTAAATCCGATAGTGTAGATCTAGTGATTGTGTATTTATTGTGAAGTGGTAGATTGGTTCTAGCTAAGATTAGGACTCGACATTTAGCTTAATGTCATAAAATAACGTAAGCGACGTGTAAACGGTTTTCTCCGCCTGAAGGGAGCTTGTTGACATAGTGAAATATCGAGTAGGATACTCGGGGAGTGGAGTAGGGCGAAGAAGAGCCGAACCACTATAAATCTTGGTGTCTTGGTTTGATTGTTCATTTCCTTATCTCTTCATATTATTGTCATTTTTATTTAGCTTTAGTTTAGATTGTTATATTGTTTGTTCATATTGTGAATTGGTTAAACATACAACTCGAATCTACATATTTTGTAAGCAAAGTTTTTAAAACGTAAACGAACCTGTAAACTATTCAACCCCCCTTCTAGTTTCCACACAAGACAAAGATTTTCCATGTCATCTAGAAGCTCATAAAGTATTGCACCTGACTGACATGTGTGGTCCTCGGGGTGCCTCTTCAATTTCAACCTTGCTTCCAAAATCTTTATTCTTTTCTCTAACATGTTTATCTTTAAATCTTTGATCTTAAAGTTTCAGCACTTTGTTTGTTTAGATCTACAAGGTACCGGAGAATAACTTGGATAGTTGTTGGGCCAATTCAGGATATTAGTTGGCTAATCAAGATTCGCTAAAGCATAGATTTAGTGAGCAACCTCGGCGTATTCTACTCAAATACATTGTCAAAAAAGTCGAAGATTACTTGAAGACATACTCTTAAGTAGATACAGATATAAACTGATATGTAAATGGAACTCGCTAATGGTTTAAAGTGAATAAATGTATGACAATAACTTGATAAGCTTTGTCAGTATATGATTACTCCAACAAAGCATAACTCTGTCTCTCTATGGTGCTTAGGCGGGATTAATTCGATAAAGCAAAATGGCGGGATAAAGTGTCTTTCGAATTAATGCAAGACCTAGTACGAGTTGGTGAAAATATTATGAACATCTGTCAGAACTGTTCTCTAAAGAAGTTGAAATGTTTCCAATAATAGAAGCATTAAATGGAAGATGTACTCGTCCATTAGATTCTTGAACGTCTCAACGACTTCGTACTACTATAAATAGGGAGTGTTGGTTGTAGCAAATGTCATCGCTTTTATTATTCTCTTTGTATCTTATATTAAAGCGCATTTACTACTTGTATCGAACTTACAACAAAAACAACAAACTCATTCCCGACTGAGCGGGGAAACATTAACGCATCAAAATAAACTTACCTATCAACACATTACATTAAACATACGGATTACTAGTCCATACGAAGATTTTCCATGTCATCTAAAAGCTCATAAAGTATTGCACCTGACTGACATGCGCGGTCCTCAGGATGCCTTTCCAATTCCAGTCTTGCCTCTAGAATTTTTATTCTTGTCTCTAGCATGTTTATCTTTAGATCATTGACCTTGCAGTTTGAGTACTCTGTTGGTTCAAATCTAAAAGGTACCGGAGAATAACTTGAATATTGTGTTGAAGGTCTCGGAGAAAAACTTTGATGTACTGAAGGTCCATAAGAAGAACTTACACTTAGCTAATCAAAATCATCATTCCACACAAAATATCTACATCCATATTCTTGTTTTGTTTTTTTTAAAGATAAGCATATATTAATAACAAGATCATATTACATCATAATGAAAAAGGTATAAACAAACACATACCTTGGTACAACTAACTATATTGTTCTAAAAAGATAGATAAATCGGATACCAAAATAAACCATCTCGGGTGATACTACAATTCATATATATGGTACATCACTCAAACATCAAGCATACAGATCAAACAAACATCAAGTCACCAACTAATCTTGTTCACCTTTATTCACTAACACCATAACCGCATGACTACATTTCCTAATAGATTTTTAGATTTTTAAAATAAATTTAAATCATTTATAAATTATAACTTTGTATATTAAAAAAAAGAAATTAGACTGTGAAGTTTCACATTTCATGATGTAAAAAAATAAAAAAAATTCAAAACACACCCTCTAAACGTTACAAAATCGACTTTGAACTTTAATCTGTTTATGACTTTTTAAGGGTCGAAGAGAGGGTGAGAAAGATCCAAGATTTGACGATGGAATCAGCCGTGATCCATTCGTCCGTTGGTGGAGTCGACGTCGAGGCCTCGGTGACAGGTTCTTCGATGTGCTTTAGGACACCGAAGTTGCTACAATGGCCTTTGAAAAAATAACTCCATGTGGAGTAGTTTGATTCAGCGAGATCCAGCTTCTCAGGAATGAGACTGTTGATGTTATGAACCGCATAAAGTTTTTCAACCAAGGTGAGGGTAGGGGGTGGAGATGGGTGTTCACTGTTTGTCATTATGGATTGATAATCGACTGTTAAATTGATGTGATGAAGGTGTAAAGGCGACTGTTAAGTCGTTGTGGAGGGATTAGGGTTTGTTTTGTATTTTAGGGTTTGGATCGGCTTGGATAATGCTCTGATACCATGTAAACTATGTTTATTGAATGAGTATAATGAGTACAATACAATGTATATATATACTACACATTGGGCCTAATCATGAGCACAGGCCTTTGGGCCATACAAACACGTCTGCTAACAATTGTGAACATTTGTCAGAACTGTTCTCTTAAGTGAAGTTGGAATGTTTCCAATAATATAAGTATTAAATGGAAGATGTACTCTTCCACTATATTCTTGAACGTCTCAACGACCCCACTCACAAGTCAACCTCGTACCACTATAAATAGGGAGTATTGGTTGTAGCAAATGTCATCGCTTTTATTATTCTATTTGTATCTTATATTAAAGCGCAATTGTCAAACCGAACCTGACCTGTTTAATAATATTCATGGATTGTTCCCACAACGAGTTATCAAATTAACTTATTAGAATCATGCATTAGAACTATATAAATATTAACGCATTAAACTACAACAATAAACCCGATCCCGCCTGAGCGGGGAAACATTAACTCATTAAAATAAACATATGGATGAACACATTAAATTAAACATACGAATTACTGCTTAATACGAAGATTTTCCAGGTCATCTAAAAGCTCATAATGTAATGCACCTAACTGACATGCTTGGTCCTCGGGTTGCCTTTGCAATTCCAATCTTGCCTCCAGAATCTTTATTCTTGTCTTTAACATGTTTATCTTTAGATCTTTGACCTTGAAGTTTGAGCACTTTGTTGGTTCAGATCTACAGGGTATCAGAGAATAATTTGGATGTTTGTTGGGCCAATTCAGTACGCAATGATCTCTATATAGATTTAAACATACATTAGACCAAGTATCAAAGACCAGCTGTAAAGGATATTAGCTAGCTGATTAACTCGCTCAAGCATTAATTAGCAAGCAACCTCGGCGTATTCTAGTCAAATACATTGACAAGAAAGTTGGAGATTACTTAAAGACATACCCATCACCTAATACGGCTATCAACTGATATGTAAATAGAACTCGCTGGTGGCTTAAACTGAATAAGGGGATGGCAATAACTTGATAAGCTTTGTTACTCTATGATTACTCCAACAAATCATAACTTTGTTTCTCTATGGTGTTTAGGCGAGATTAATTCGATAAAGCAAAAGGGCGGGATAAAGTGTCTTTCGAATTAAATCAAGACCTAGCACGAGTTGGTGAATATATTTTGAATAGTTGTTAGAACTGTTCTCCAAAGTGAAGTTGGAATGTTTCAAAGAATAGATACATTAAATGAATGATGTACTCTTCCACTAGATTCTTGAACGTCTCAACTACCCACTCACAAGTCAACCTCGTACCACAATAAATAGGGAATGTTGGTTGTAATAAACGCCATCGCTTTATTATTCTCTTTGTATGTTATATCTAAAAGCTCATAAAATATTACACCTAAAGGACATGCGTGGTCCTCGGGATGCCTTTCTAATTCCAGTCTTGCCTCCAAAATCTTTATTCTTGTCTTTAGCTCATAAAATATTACACCTAAAGGACATGCGTGGTCCTCGGGATGCCTTTCTAATTCCAGTCTTGCCTCCAAAATCTTTATTCTTGTCTTTAGCTTGTTTATCTTTAGATCTTTGACCTTGCAGTTTGAGCACTCTGTTGGTTCATATCTAAAAGGTACCCAAGAATAACTTGGATATTGTGGTGAAGGTCTCAGAGAAAAACTTTGATGTGCTGAATGTCCAGGAGAAGAACTAACACGGATCTGATCAAAATCATCTTTCCACATAAAATATCTACATCAGTATTCTTGTTTTGTTTTTTTTGTTGAAAAGGAGCATGTATTAATAACAAGAACATATTACATCATAATGAAAAATGTTTAAATTAGCCCATACCTTGGTACAACTAACTATACTCTCCTAAAAAGTTAGAACAAATCAAATACCAAAACAAACCATCCCGGATGATAATACAGTTCATATCTCTGGTACATCACCCAAACATCAAACATAGAGACCAAACAGACACCAAGTCACCAACTGATCTTGTTCACCTTTATTCACCAACATCATAACCGCATGATTACATTTTCTAATAGATTTTTAAATTATTTAAAATTAATTCAAATCATTTATAAATCTATTTAATTTATTTAAATTATTTTTAAGTTATTTGTAATTAGGGGTGACAATTCAGGTCGGGTTTGGGTTGACAGTGACGTCAAGAAAACCCTGAACCCGAACCTAACCCATTTATATACTCGGCTCAACTATGTCAATCCTAACCTGTTTACACATAACTCTAACCTGTTTACACATAACCCGAACCTGACCCATTTAACCCGTATATATACTTGGGTTGATGGGTTAAATCGGTTACACGGGTTGAATAGGTTAAACAGGTTTCGGATTAATCCATTTAACATGTTTTATATATAAATGTTGGCACATTACAAGGGTTAAACATGTTAAACGGGTTTGCGGGTCGATCCGTTTAATCCATTTAACACATATAATAATGTACAAATAAATAATTTTTTACCCAAAAAAAAAAAAAATAATATATAAATAATTTTTAACATACGAAAGAATCTTAAACGGGTTAGCGAGTCGACCCACTTAATTTATTCCCAAACCGAACCTGATGTGTTTAATAAACGGGTTGGATGGATCGACCCTGGCACGAAATCTATTAGACTCAACCCGAACCTGTTAATTTCCGTGTCGATTTCAGATCGAGTTTCGTGTCTAGATAAGAAATTACCACCCGATTTATAATCAATTAAAATAATTTTTAAATTATTTACTATAATTAATGAAGTCATTTACATGTTAAAACCATTTATAGAGGTGGAAACAAAAAATTCCGTTTCCCTCTTTTTTTTGTGTCCCGCCAAACGATTGGCGTTTACAAGTAGTCTCAAAAGGAAGAAAACGACCAAAACATATTTTAATGATAAATATATTAAGCTACATAATATAAGACTTATTCACTTTATTATTTTATATATCAAATATTTTAGTCTTTATCATCTAAGTGTTGAATGGGTCTACCTGTTTCAAAACTGCTTTGGGAAACTACCTGAGTCGTGACTCGTGTATCTGCTTCAACCCCAAAAATCAGCACCTACAACCCCATAAATCAGCACCTTCAACCCCACAAATCAGCACCTTCAACCCTATAAATTAACCACACCACTGTGCATACAAAACCACCAATCATTATTTAATTTGCTTTTAGGTAAATTTGTTTGTTAATTTATTTTGTTTATGTTTTTAGGTTTTCTTTTTTGTGTAGGTAGTGTTTAAGCTCGCCACTGTCGGAGCACCGCCGTCGCTGTCTGCCACCACCATCACAACCGGACCACCAGCTGAAGGTTTGTTTATATTTTGGTATTAATTCGCGTTTTGTTTTATGTGATGTTAAGTTTAGTTTTTAGTAATGTAGGTTGTAAACGTGGTGTTTGGATAAAGATAGTAGTTTACGAGGTGTGGTTTGGGAGTGTTTGGCATTGTGTTTTAGAAGTGATCATCTGATTATTCATAGGTTTCATTTTCGTATTTGATGTGGTTGTTTATGCTTAAAGGCTTAGTTATTTGTTATAGTTGATGATACTCAATGTTATAGTTTCAAGTTCTTTAAAAAGATATTAAAAACTTGGTCGCATATGTAAATGGTTGATATATAGAAATTCTGTCCCGTTTGCTGAGGGTTGTAAACATGGCATTTGGATAGATAGTAATTTACAACCACGAATCGAACTAGAAAATAGAAAGAGAGATGATTTCTAGAGAGAGAAAGAGGAGAGAGAATTGAGAGAGAAATTAGAGAGAAAAGAAAAGATATTATTAGAAATGAGAAGAGATATTTTTCTAAGTGAAAAATATCTATATATATACCCCTACACATTTAATGTGACGCGCGGGATATTTAACTAGGACTCGGGCTCGGGTTTTGCTTGGGATTAAACCCGAAACATATACAATATTAGTTTAACTATCGAGCCCGATTCCTGATACTTTCCTATTACAACATTAACTAATTGATTGACCGAGACTTAAATAAATAATGAACGAACTTCATGTTCAACTCAATATTTTGAGGCTAACAGATAGGAATAAAGTGAGTAGACCTAAGCTAAATAAAATTCAAAACCTACCTATTCCCTGTCAAAGGCATCAAAAACTTGATGCAGTCGTTGAAAACTCACATTAAGTTTTACAACTCTCTAGGCAAAGCACCTAACCGTTGTAGTGTAGTAAGGTAAGACTCGGGGTTGTTATCGTTCTCTCGGGGGTGGGAAGGATCCAACCAAACATAACTAAGGTCTAAGGGGTTGAGGGAAGATTATTTTTGTATTTTTATATTTTTTTATGAAAGCAATTAAAACTCTGGTTATAATGAGGTTTTGGTTTTAAAACTAATTAAACTAAAATTAAATCTAAACTATTTAGGGGAAACTCGATAAGTTAATAAAAGTGTTTACTTAATCATGCATGATCCTTAGTTTGCTTCTCCTAATTCTATTGCTTTGTCACTCTTGTGATGAGATGTGTAAATATTTTCTAAGTCATGAACAAATTACACGAACCTGTCGTCTACGCAATATTCCGCTAAGGAAGCGCATAAGTAAGGTAGTATGAAGACTATTACAAGGCCTCTAATAGTACATTACATGCATTAAAATATTTAATAGGTGATCATCCATAGATGGGTAAGGTAGTATGAAGACTATTAGCGATTGAATCCTTTCTACTCAATCATGTTTCCTTAGACGTGTATGCCAATGTAATATTTTATGGCTAGTTTTCTAAAGCCGCTCACATCCATCAACAAGAAGAAATTTTAAAAGGATCTATAAACTAATTCATATGCAATCATAAGCAAACATAATAAGATCTAGCCTAGCATGGGAAAGAGAAGAGAAGAGCAATAGATAATCAAACAATAAGACATATTGAAAGATTAAAGGATAAAAAACTTCACTTGATTAAAACATGGAGTAATATATGGTTACAAGAGGGTTAGAGAACCCTAAAAACGACCTAAAAGCTGCTATAAGTCGTACTCTAATAAAGACTCCTAAGTTTCACACTTAAAACTCTAATTCTGAGTTTGTATAAATAGAAAAATGATCACGAGGGCGTCGCTTTATAATCCTGACAATGTCGCTTCGTCGAATCTTCTAGGGCTTCTTTAAGTCGGTTACATTCTGATGCCATCTTGATTTTCCTGACGCCGTCTCTTTAGCAGCCTGACGGCATCGCCATAATTTCTGACGCCGTCTCTGCCTACTATTCGCATTTTCTTTATCAACTTTGGTTTAAAGTTGTAACCTCATCCGTTTCTTCCCTAAAGGAGCTCAAGTCACGTGTATTTCCTCCAAATGCAATCCAAATGTATTTCCTCCAAATGCAATCCAAATGCTAAAAACACAATAAGAAACGGATTTATGAGGTTAAATGGCCATTTAACCTCCAAATGCATATTTTTTGAGATATTTACATGATTTATGAGGTTAAATGGCCCCGAAAAAGTGTATAAAATGACACATCATCATTGTGGTACCCTCTACCAAATGGAGGTTACAGGCATGGTTGGTGTTCCCCGTATGTTTTACATTTACAGACCCGAGCCTTACATATCTGCCGCTTTGCGTTTGCATTTGCACATTGATATATGTTTGAGATGGTTTGGAGTGGGTTGGTAGATGAGTATAAGAAGAATCCTTTTGCCTGTCTGTTTTTAAAGTGGTCATCGTGGTTGTCTGTGTTTTTGTATTCCGGTGAAACACGGCATCTTGGTAAGACAACCTGTCTTAGATTAGGCTTGCACCCATAGCAGGTGTTTTGCATACTCAGGTTGTGGGCTTATGTTTATTTATCGGCTACTGTTTATGTGTGTGTGTGTGTGTGTTTGTGTGTCAAAGTGCTGGCGTTGGAACTGTTAGTATTGTAAAGAGGCAGCCTGATATACTAAGCCAGGAGCATCTTGCGGATGTAAATGGCACTTCTGTTGGTTGCAACCATACTATGTTTTTAGTACTTCATTTAATTGGTTGCTTATTTTCATTTGTGGCAATGATGTTAGATGTTTGTGGCTAGATGTTTGATATTTGTAGTATGTTATCGCTGGTATCTTGGCGTGGTACCCTTTGCTACATTGAGGTTACATTCTTTATAATGTATCTATAGAGATGATGGGTGGTTTCTACAGATACTTTTTTGAAGTGTTGTTTACTAAATTCTGTTTGTTGGCAGGGTAGCCATTTTAGGATGTGGTTGCAACCATAGGCGGCGTTTGGTGCCGCTTTTATGGCCTGTAGATCTGAGCCTTTCTTACCTTGATCTAGTGAAAATTTGGACAACTTTTTAGATAACTTTGGTGTTGTTGTGATGTTCAGTGTGTTCTTACATTACACGAATCAGTATTGGCAGTCGTTCCTCCACTGCCCTCGCTTGCTCTTCAATAGCCTTATGTTGCTCCTTTGCAGCGTGTATTTATCTTCTTGCGCTGAAAAGTTTGTCATTGTAATTCACATTCAAACATGATTTTCTAATTGTATTGCATCGGGAAAAAAATGATTCATTTTCTCATACTACACATGAGCAGTAGTACAAACCCTACTAAAAGTTGTGTGTCGTGCAGTTCCCAAATCCCCGTCGGATCCTAGGCTGTCTTCCTGATAACTGCCATCTCGCCGACATGCATTGTAATATGTCATTATTTCTCAGCTTACCCTTAATTATCCCATTTAACCTCAAAAATTAATACAAACCGATCATTGCTAAAGCACTAAGGTTCCTGCACATGCCCTGCAATTAAATGGAAAAAAATATATAGTTATTTTCATGCATGTAATCTTTAATATTCTACGTGTAATGTTAATCAAATGAAGTACTTTCATAAGACATAAGAATTAAGAAACGTATAATATTGAGCCAACTGCATTATGAATTTTCAGAAAGTCATGATATTCAAATAACTCTACCACCAAAGATTTAAAATTCAACACTTTAATTCAAGGTTGTTTGGAATCATTATTTTCAAGTAGATAAGCAGTTTGTGTGTAGGAT
>BQNB010069041.1:0-19421 GCA_026074375.1 Tanacetum coccineum | reverse complement strand
GCCTTTCAAAACTCACCATTTAATCAACAAATCTTTCACCTTTCACTAACAATTCAACACCTAACTGTACTGAAACCAATATTCATCCATATTTTCGGGGTAATTTTGGGGTTTGAAGCTTTTCAATCAATCTTTTGAGGTAAATATTCTAAACTTTTCACTCAGTCTTTTGTGAGTTGGTAAGTGTGATTGTAAACTATGGTTTTTATTGCCTGATAAATTGTTGATTAATTTGGTTAATTTGTTTAGGTATAAATGGGGCTTCTTTTATTGGGTTAATTAAGCCAAAACTTGAGATGTAAATCGATCTGTAAAAACACCTCCAACTTGTAACACTTTAATTATAAGTTGTTTTATGACAAACAAGATGTTGCTTTTTCTTAAACAATATTTCGCTTTGATCGTTACCTTTAGATTTCAGTATAGCTTTTTACATGGCTTTTGAATTGCTTTTTAAGATTAACTAGCAATGATACAACAAGTTCCACACATTAGTAATACTAGTTTAAAACCCGTGTATTACACAGGCTGTATCATTTTTTTCTTTTGATGGTTTACTTGAAAACGATTCGGCCTTATAAACATTGCATTTAGACCATGTCGATATGTTAATGATTGGTTTTATAGTATTAGTTGGTTGTTTAGATCTTGCATATGCGAATACTATGTCACATAAAAAAAAGTAAAGTAAAGATGCATTTTAAAACGATGTTCTGGGATGGCTAGTGCAAACTAAATATTGGTTAGACACTTGGAACGCACATATCATAATAAAAAAGACTCGACTTCTGACGGCTAGTGCAAGTCGATATTAGTTAGAGTGCACACATCATAATCAGAAAAGCTAAAGAAAGGAACTGAAATAGCTACTATCATGTAATGAACGTATATAGACACATAAAAAAACCGAAACTAATAGACAAAGCTACACTTAAATAAGACATACATTGAAATTGTTAAATGTGCTCTAAATTTCTACCAAGATCATATATTCCTACTGAGAAACTGATTATGGGTACAGAAATCATTGTAGACCGCTCATAAATGGGGTAAGTAACAAAATTCATTTAGGTTCAGATGCTAATAGATACTAGTAATGTGGATGGTCATTAGATGGTTGGTATTTTATGAGCAATAGAGCATTAAAATGGACGCTGGTCACCTTTGTGATTGGTATTTTGATGATTGGAGTTGCTGTAACATTAGTAATATTGCTGCCTTTTATACATTTTATTTGTCACCCACGTGTCTATAATGGCCTAAGTGTTGATATAAGTCTTGCTTTAACTAAGAGGTTGTTGATTGATAGTCCAGACAAAAATGGATCCTGCACACTGAACAAAAACCAATACCAAAACTGAGAAAACATGATACTTGCAATTTTCAGTATGTCCTGAACATTGGGATGCTGAGCTGCACACTTTAAAGGCACTAAATGGATCCTGCACACTGAACTTTTGTATCTAACCGAATGGATACCCACTAAAACTCTTATCCAAACTGAACAAACAGCTGGAATACAACTAATCACAGAAACTTTAATATAACCAGACATGATAGGCTCGGCTGACATGTCATCATCCTCGTCTGAATCTTGAAGCTTAAAAGGCCCTTTAACGGAACTTTTATTGTCACCAAGAAGCTCACGACTTGCTTTTTCAAGAAATTCCTCCGCAACGGTTTTTACAGATTTATTGCTTGGTGAAAGATACTTTCTCCGCTTGCTAACGTTTCCCTCTCGATTTACTCCCTCTTGTCTACTGATTTCCCTCAGCTTTTCTATTGATCTTTTTAATTATACATATTATACTCTGGTAAAACTTTTAATGAGAGAAAATAAAAGTACTTATTCAGTTGCGTAAAACACAATACATCACTAACCTATTTAAAACTACTTCACAGGAGTTTGCTTAAGCGTAATTATGAGCTCATGGGTTTATTTGACTCAGGCTTACCCTTGTTGACTTAATATTAGTATACTCTGAACCAGAACCCATATATCCTACTAAATAACTAACCATAACCTAAAACCACAATAACAAAATCAACCATATAACCTGAAACCATTTATCAGTCCAAAGAACTTTGAAACCTTTATCAATGATGTAAAATGAGTTGCTTTTAATTGATATGTAGCTCATTTTTATTACTTTAAGATAGTGTGTGTTGATAGATCGCGCAGGAATCTCTCTGTGAGGTTTGATGATGATATTGCGTTGAGACTTATGTGTTAGGACTCGGCTGGTACATGTCATCTTCCTCGTCTGATATCTTGAAGCTTTACAGGCCCTTTAAACGGAACTTTATGTACACCAAGAAGAAGCTACGACTTGCTTGTTCAAGAAAATTCCTCCGCATAAACGGTTTTTCCAGATTTATTGCTTGGTGACTAGATACTTTCTTCGTTGCTAATCGTTTCCCTCTCGATTTTACTCTCCTCTTGTCTACTGGATTTCCCTCAGCTTTTCGAATGAATCTTTTTAATTATACATATTATACTCTGGTTTAAAAACTTTTCTAACTGAGAGAAAATAAAAGTACTTAATTCAGTTGCGTTAATAACACAATACATCTCACTAAACTATTTTAATAACGACTTCACAGGAGTTGCTTAAGCGTAATTATGAGCGATGGGTTTATTTGACTCAGCGCATTACCCTTGTTGACTTTATTAGTTATACTCTGACCCATTTAAACAATATATAAATAGTTTTTATTAATTTAAATGAAATTCTTCACTTTTACCGACGACTCTTGTTCGCTATTTGTTTAGAGCTGATTTTTATTTTTGTATTTTCGTGGATTAAAAAAATTTTTTTTTTCTTGATTGAACCTTTATGCGTCGTCGGCCGACGCGCGCTTAAGAAAGTGAGGGTCCAACTTTTAATTGTTTTGACCATAGAAAAGTTGAATAATATTGTGGGCCACCCATTGCTCACTTTTGCGAAAACTTGGGTCTCTTTAAAATTGCCTCCCCTTCTCAAATCAGTTTTTATGGGTGTAGTGAATATGGATGGAGAAAAATACATGATGCAAGAGTAGTCATCAGACTAATGAGCATTGCTACACAACCAACTTCATTCCACAACTCGTTGGTGACGAGATATTGGAGGCAACAACCTTACCGCGGAAACAAAACGTCCACTCGACGATAACTGGTCAAAATATAGGAGGTACTGGTCATGGCCATGAAGAAGTGAAACATGGTGGTACTGGTGGAGGGATACTCCATCGTTCTGGGAGTGGCAGCTCTAGCTCTGTAAGTAACTCGATCAATTAGACTATTAGCCTATAGGCATATGAGTATATGACTACATACTTTGAACTGAGAATAAGCATAAGAGCGTCACTAAGTCTTGCTTTATAACTTTGCATTTAAGTATCTGCACATATTTGGTTACTAACCAAAAGATAACAAAAACCAATACCAAAACTGAGAAAACATGATACTTGTAATTTTCAGTATGTCCTGAACATTGGGATGCTGAGCTGCACACTTTAAAGGCACTAAATGGATCCTGCACACTGAACTTTTGTATCTAACCGAATGCATACCCACTAAAACTCTTATCCAAACTGAACAAATACCAGCTGGAATACAACTAATCACAGAAACTTTAATATAACCAGACATGATAGGCTCGGCTGACATGTCATCATCCTCGTCTGAATCTTGAAGTTTAAAGGCCCTTTAACGGAACTTTTATTGTCACCAAAAAGCTCACGACTTGCTTTTTCAAGAAATTCCTCCGCAGCGGTTTTTATAGATTTATTGCTTGGTGAAAGATACTTTCTCCGCAGTTATGACAATTGATAACTTTATCAATGATGTAAACTGAGTTGCTTTTAATTGATATGTAGCTCATTTTTATTACTTCATTACAACGCAGTTATGACAATTGATAAGAGTTGGACATCTATATGCAATCGTAATTCTGGAGAATTTTTACGTGGTCTTCATGTATTCCTCGAGCATTGTAAAACATTGTTGGACCCCATCTCCGGAGAGATTGCATGCCCATGTGATCTATGTGGTAACTCACAAACGGGTTCGATCAATACTCTTTGGACACACATATCTGAAAATGGGTTTGACTCAACTTATACCATTTGGGATAAACACGGTGAATCGCTTCCTCCGCTACCTCCGCCACCTCCGCCACCACAACCACCTTCACCTGAATACGATAACATGGCTGCGTTCCTCGATGAAATTATTCGTCCGGATAATGAGTCAACTCAAACAACGGGTCCTCAACCAACTCAAACAACGGGTCCTCTACCAACTCAAACAACGGGTCCTCACATTGATAACGAGTTTGAAGCGTTATTTTCCAGGGCCACTGACAAGTTATACCCAGGTTGCACTTGGATGACTTCATTGGACTTTCTGGCAAAGATGTCGCACGCCAAGGTCTTAGGTAAAATAACGGACAATGGGTTTAACCTGATTCTAAAAGTTCTCCAAGAGGCATTTCCTCATAGAGAAGGATTCAAAAATCCCGATCGTCATACTTCGAAATGAAGAAAAGACATACAAAATATCGGGTTAGGATACGAGACGTATCCTGCATGTATACAATGATTGTTTTTATTTTGGGGATTCGGAGGGAGAACGAAAACAAAATGGAAAAATTGTCCGATCTGCAATGCGAGTAGATGGAAAGACCTCAAGACAAAGGGGAAGAAAGTTGCTAACAAGGTGGTGCGTTACTTTCCGTTGATACCTAGACTACAACGTTTATACAAATCACATCACACTGCAAAGTGGATGACTTGGCATAGTACTGGAAAGTCTAAGGAAAACGGTCAGATGAATCACCCTGTTGACGGTAAAGCATGGAAAATTTTTGACATAATACATCCTGAGTTTGCAAAAGATCCTAAAAACGTCCGATTAGGGCTGGCTGCTGATGGTTTTAATCCATTTGGCAACCTAAGTCAAACTTACAGTATGTGGCCGGTGATATTGACAACATACAACACACCCCCGTGGATATGTATGAAAGAGACTTCTTTTATGTTGACGATGTTAATTCCTGGCCCCAAATCACCTGCAAAGGACATTGATGTTTTCTTGCAGCCTTTGATTAAGGAACTGCAAACTTTATGGTCTGGAGTATGGACGAGAGATGTTGTTACATGTACTAATTTTAAAATGAAAGCGGCGCTTTTATGGACCATCAATGATTTTCCTGCTCGAAGCAGTTTATCTGGGTGGTCTGGGCAAGGCTACCTTGCATGCCCTACATGTAATAAGGACACTCCAAGTGTGAAAGTGAGGGGGAAAATTGTTTATGTTGGTCATAGAAAATTCTTACGCCTAAGACATACTATGAGGATGAAGAGGACATTCAATGGTAAAATTGATATGACACCTATTCCAAAAACCCTTACCAATGCGGACATCATGAACCAACTTAGGATATTGCCGAGACGTGTCCCGGGGAAACATTCATCTAACAAGCAGAAACCACGTGATCGAAATGTCGAATTTAATTGGAATAAACGATCTATTTTTTACGATCTGGAGTATTGGCCGACTCTTCAACTAAAACACAATTTGGATGTAATGCACATCGAAAAGAATGTGCTTGAGAGTTTACTGGGTACCTTGTTAATGAACGACAAATCTAAAGACACGATTAAGGCAAGGCAGGACTTGAAGGACTGGGGCATTCGAAAGGAGTTGTGGCTCGTTGATAAAGGAAGTGGGAAATTCGAAAAGCCTCATCCCAAGTACTCTTTCACACCCGATAAGAGAAATTTTTTTTGTCAATTCATCAAAGGAGTTAGACTACCTGATGGGTTTGGATCGAACTTCAAGAAAAAAGTGACCGCTGATGATAACAACATAGCAGGTATGAAGTCTCATGACTGTCATATAATGATGCAACGGTTACTTCCTTATGGAGTTCAACAATACTTACCCAAAGACATTTCACCCGCAATAATCGAGCTCTGCCTATTCTTCAAGCAGATTTGTGCTCGAAAGTTGATGCAGCGGGACATGGAGAAAGCCAAAGAACAACTGATCAATATTATGTGCTCTTTGGAGCAAATATACCCTCCTGCTTTTTTTGACGTAATGATTCATTTGGTTATTGCTTTTCCGAGAGGGCCTATTCTTAGGTTGGACCCTGTTAACATGGTTTGAGGTGGATGTATCCATTTGAAAGATACATGAAGAAGCTTAAAAATTATGTCAGAAATAAAGCCAAGCCTGAAGGTTCTATAGCGGAGGGTTATGTTGCAGAAGAAGCATTAACTTTCTGTTCGCACTATCTTAAGGGTGTTGAGACGAGATTTAATCGTCCTGACAGAAATGGTTTCGGGCTAAATCCAACAGATACATTTCAGGTGTTCCAATCAATATGTGAACGAGTGGGTAAAGAGGTATATACTACGATGGATACAAAAGTTATGCAGAAAGTTGTATGGTTTATACTTAACAACAGTCCTGAAATCGACGCGTACATTGATGCCTACAAAAAGTAGGTTTCTTTTTTTTTTTTTGAACCATTTATTCCGAAAGTTATTTTTTTGACGACTTGTTCTAATATATGAACATTTATAGGGAATTTCCAAACAATAATGTGGAAGCAGAATTTCCCCGCTGGTTTGATCTCCAGGTAAACGCATTCTATTTATTACCCTCTCTAAGTATCGATCATTCGTCATTTGAATCTATTTTTATCTTTTTCGTAGATCCGTCAAGAAAGGAGCGTGAGAAACGACTCCTAGCGTGTAGTCCTGAGTGAGTCTATTTCTTTGGCTTGATGGCCTCTGAATCGAATGCAAACTCATACGCCGCTTGTGTAGTTAACGGTTGGTACCGCGATATACATCGTACAACTCAAAACAGCGAGTTGAACACCCACGGGGCCTAATGGAGAAATGTATTATGGTCAGTTGGAAGAAATTTTAGAGCTCACTTATATCGGCAACCGCAAGGTTGTGTTGTTCCGATGTAAATGGTTCGACACCAAGAACCCTCCTTTCGCACGCTCTGATCGCTCTAAACGTTCTTACATTAAACAGGGCGAGCTAAACATATTTGACTGATAAGGATTTTTTAGAGTTAACAGTAACATTCTCGCGGACACATGCACAGGACAAGTCTTCTACCTAGAGACCCGGTCTAGTACGACCACCTCACTGGAAGGTCGTCGAAGATGTTCATTCATCGAGATCTGGGCACCGGGATGTGGTAAGGTATGAACAAGATGTTATACATTCTGCAATTCATGGTGTTGTACTGTCTGTGGAATTGGGGAATTTAGAGTATTGCGATTTGAGTACAAATGATGAATCAACAGAATTTGGATGCCCTGCCGGATAATGGAAGTTGCTGACGAAGAAGTGCTGATTTTATGGTGAGAAGATGATGTTCCGATTCCTCATGTTCTGATGATGTATGATCAGATGATGAGTGCGTGATGTTGATGACCCGTAGTGTTCATGTTGTTTCTAGTTGATGATTTAGTGAAGATGGAAAAGTTGATCTTAAATGGTAATTTGGCAAATTAACACTTATTTTAATTGAAATTATCTTTATATGGTTTAATGTGTATTATATTTGATGAGTATATTTTATAGAATTTTGTTATATCTATTTGAGTGTGTATCTGTTTAATTGGTCAATGAAATTGTATGGTCTTGTACTTGTATTTTTACAGATGGCCTGTGTAGCTCCACGATCACATGGTGGAGATGCAGGTGGGGATCCACCTGACGATCGGCGGCCCAGGATGTTACCCCTACCAATGCGAAGGTAAGAAAGTGTAACTTATTATATAAACTGTGAATTTGATTACTTGTTGACTCATCACTTATATTTGTAGGTTCAGGGAAACGTGGGGAAAGCAAACATAAGGCGTTAAAAAAGGCCTTCAAACAAAATGGCTACCGCAAACTGGAGATAGTGTTCGAGGCGAAGGATCAAAAGACCTTCAAACCTGTAGGCCGATATGGTGCAAACTTCTCTAGCTATGTTGGGGAACTAATCAAGGAAATTCCCCAGTATTACGATTCATGGGAGAAAGGTTCACCCCCCAGCGGATAAGGCGCGTTAATCCCACGACTCCAGGTCTTGTTTATATTATTTCTATTTTTATTGTTATCGAATGTTTACATATTTGTGTTTATTTACCACCCGAATGTGTTGTTTATTTAAATTTGTTCTGTGCTTATTTAAAGGTATATCTTTATGTTGCAGACTTGTTTCGACTTGCCAACACCACTTAAATGACGAGATGTAATCAAAAATAAATGGCTGAAGATAAGACAGTGGGGGAGCTTGGTGAGCTGGGCTTCAGAGGGATTTTGGCACGTCGATATAGCGAAACAATGTAGGTCAAGTGTAAGGTGGTTTAATAGAAGGATGAGTTGGAACAAGCTAGCGGAGAAGCCGTGCCCGATAGATGGAAAGCTGGAGATGCTCAGTGGCAGAAACTTGTTGACTTCTGGTCCGACCGAGATCGAATGAAACAATCCGAGAGGAATGCCGCAAATAGAGCGAAGAACAAAGTAACGACCCACCAAGGATCCAAATCTTTCGCGCAAGGAAGACACGAATTCGTATGACTCTTTATTATTTTTATTTCTTATAATATTTTAACGGTGTTTATATTGTTTATATATAGTTCGTAATTAATTTGTTTTATATTGTTTATATATATATAGTTCGAAGAAAACCAGCGTTACGAGGGCTTGATAGATCATTGGAGGCGTCGTCATTCGGATAAAGACGGAAATTTTCGTACTCGGGAAAACGAAACGCTCTATGTAAGTAAAGTTTTTCCTAACAAACGTACTCCTCTTGTATCCCGGCCTATTGATGGAGAGCTAAGTTACCAAACACGCCTTGATGCATCAACAGTGGTGTTTGGTAATTGGTGCAACATCTTCCATACACCCTTGATGTTGCAACATGGGCGTTTGGTAACTTAGCTCTGATTATATTATGCTGCTATATGAGTTGCTACACAGCCTACTTGTAAATACAACATACACTCTGGTTTATAGGAACAAGGTGTGTTTTGATCCGTAACCACCTACGAAAGACATGCTTGAGAATGAAATTAAGATTCTTTTCTATTCTTGGATCTCACATAGGAATAGGTGTTTAAAACCATAATGGTCGGAATGGATTATTAATCTTAAAAATGATTGTAATTACAATATGTAATCTTTCTTCTCCCTAGCTTCTTGCCAATTAAGCTGTTAAAAGAATGAGTCTAAATGGTTAGCGGACCATTTAGCTAAAAAGCCTACTATCATGTTTTCAAGTCTTGCTATGTTTTAGTTTAAATTTTGTGTTTGATTAGAAATCCAACTTGGATCGAACTATTGAAGGTCCATATAATAATTCTGAGGTAACTTCTAACATCTCCTAAAGATAATTTTGATGCTACCGTAAGAGACCGTTTTAAACTGTATACAATTTTTTGGTATGGTTTGAATAGTTTGCTATCACCCATATAGTTATGGGACATGATTGCTGCAAATATTCTGACATCTGAACAATTTAGCATTGTTTCAAAGTATTTATCTTGCAATTATTAATCATTTTTCAAAAAAATTTGATTTAGGTTGGTGCAAACCATGGGTTACTCTGTGATAGTCTTTGATACAGTTCCCACCGGCCATACTATTCGCTTGCTACATTGCCTCATGAATCTTTCAACCTAAATATTAAACCATCAAATGTTTATAGTATAACCGTCATTCATAGCTATATCTTTTTACAGTAAAGTACTAAGATATCTGATAACAACCTGATTTTATGTGAAACACCCTTCCGTAATTGTTATATTAACTTTTGTTTTTTTAAACTACACAGGCAGAAATGAAGGCAATCCAAGATGCTATCACCGCTGGAACCATCCCGCCCAAGACGGATAGAGAAATCTTGGCTGAAGTCACTCGGAGCACAAATCGTGCGCATATAGCGGGTGTAGGCAGAAATTTAGCGGGTACGAGCAATCTGGATTCTAGGCGGTCACAACCGGACCCAGGTTATTGTACCCGGGAGCAATTAGAAGACCTGAAGAGGCAACATGCGTTGGAAAAAGAGGAGCAAAGAAAAGCATTTGAAAGTCAACAAAACGCGTTGAAAAAATTTGTGGATTTCTTCAACCGTCAACAAGGTACTCCTTCTTCACAGTTTCAGATTCCTGATTTATACACTCCTCAACTGTTTCCCGGTTCTATCTCTACTCCTGGCGGCCCTAGCTCTACTTCTCCCGCCCCTAGTTCTACTCCTCTCGGTCTTGGTAATTGTTACACCCCGACATTTGATCCCGAAACTAGCCAAAGTGGTGAACAAGAAGATGATAATGGCAGTGACGATGGTAATGGTGAGTATGATGTTGATATTTATGATGACGAGTAAGGATTATGTAGGTTATTAGTATTTGTATTGACATTTCTACTTTTGTTATTTGCATTATCAGATTATATGTATTAGCTTAATTGTATCGTTTTAAACGAATACTATGACTTACTTTGGTTATTTATGAATGAATGGACGAATGCATTTTGTATTATAGTTTTTGGGTGATTTCTAGGTTTTGTTTTGGTAGATCTTTTCCGGAAAAAATCTGGATTAGTAGCATTTAGCTGCTGTTTTTTTACATAACAGGTACATTTAGCGACGGCAAAAAACCGTAGCTAAATCTGCATTTGTCGTCGCAAAAAAGTGGCAGTAACCAATGACGAGAGGCTGTTTTAGCGACGACGCCATCGTAGCCAAGGTGTTTCCCACAAATTTTAAATGATTTTTTGTATATTATTTATATTTGTATAATTAAATATAACCCGAACTATTAATTTACAAAAAATAAATTAGCGACGACTTGAGTCGTCGCTGAAAGTGCAATGTCACGTCAGTCAATAGTTTGTGTTGCTTTTTTGTGTGGGCCCCACGTCGTCACTAAAAGTTACCCCCCTGTTGTCACTAAGACTTTCTGCGACAAGCCTTTTGCGACGATCCATTTGGCTACGACACGTTGTCTCAAAATATTTTTGCGATGACATTTTACCACCTTTTGCTATGACAAGGGTCTTAGCTAAAAGTTTCCAATGTTGTAGTGCAAGCAATCGACCACAGGTTGGTAGATGCAATTTGAGGTCTTGCTAAAGAGGGGTCTTAGAGAAAGGAGGCACAAATCATACTCTAGATTAATAATCTTTCAAGTGATGTCGGTTTCAGTCCTTTCAGGCCTTCTATGGTGACACTCGGATTTGTCCCACTTGCAAGATCAGATACCATGGTTGCCTTACATTGTTCTCATATCTCCATAAGAAAACATAGTACGCTTAATAGACAAAGATGTTACTAATGTTTACTAAAATGTTTGATTACGTTACTAAAGTATAAATCATTACAAATAGGTTACTCAAGTATAGGTGACTGGTTAAATAAGTTACTCCATAAGTTTTAACCCTTTGATACCGGTTAACTTCATACGTGGCCCAAAAAAGGCCCACATCGTCATGGTTGTTTTCAACTTAAATATGATTAAATATGAAATGTAGTATACCAACTTGAGAAATGTTTAACATGGCAAACCACCTAAAACTAAAATTTGTCACAACCTTGAAATCCTAAAATTTGATATATCATGAAACCCGAGAAAATATCAAGACGAACAAATGTATTTAACTAAAACTATACCTTTTAATAATTACAGTATTATTTTCATTCAACCTCGATGTTTCCGCATTATGAGACTTTAAAGCAACACCAGGATGATTACATATGATTGCAACCTGTCAAAATCAATCGGCAATGTCAAACTAAAAACTTTGATCAATTAAAGAAATGTCCATCTGGAAAACATCAAGCACCTTGTAAACATATATAACATTTATAGAAGTAACATTTAAAGCAAAAATGATACGAGCTTTGTACATACCGTCGTCATTGTCAAATTTATGACTAGCAAACAAAATATTCTTTCCATTATTTTATTTGATATAATACACAAATCGAAGGAGAAGGGTTCGGCGGTGTTGGTCAATAAATGGCCAGTTTTAACACACACATAGTTATCCATTTTGAGAAATTTCCAAACACACGTATCTCAACACGTCTAATGATCAGTTCAAAACAGACTCAAGCTCATATTTGTTAAGGAATAACTGCCTTAATAGAATAAGTGATCAAGATCATGTCCTGGACGTATGTGATCACGACGTTCAGCCTATTTTATTAAATGCAGATACGCTATCAAATGTTCTTCAGTTTCTCATGAGGTGCCATATTCAAGTTGTATAAAAAACCGTCTAATTAAATATTTCGAGTGGTTTTAACATGGAGGACTCACACATAAGATCGACCATTCATTACCTAAAAACAATGGTTAGTTTACAATAATTAAAGATTTACAGAACTTAAGCGGTACCTTTTTCTCCAATTTACGGTCAAATGTATCAGCATCAACATAGTAACCAACTTAATGAATCGCTTCCCTAACCTTTTCTCCATAGGCTTGTGATTTTTCTGAAACATGACAAATAATGGCTTGATTACAACACCTTGGAAGGTTTTTTAAAGTTATCTGTTTATGTTCTTATACAAAGTTTAATAAAAAAGATACCTGTAATGTTGTTGCACGTTAAAACATGCATTTCAAAACATCAGAAACAAAAATATTAATCTATGGGCCATACAATGCACCATCTTACAGGGAGTTTCGCCTAGAAACACTTTTTTGTATGATTTAGAACCGTTAACGTGTCAAATCTTAGCTTCATATCGGTGTTTGTTTTGGCTTATATATGGCTTATTTGGTTTTGGGCTTATGTTTCATAAGGTCACTTTTTGTACCTTATTTTGAAACGTAAGCCCAAAAACAAACTTGTCTTTAAAGATGCTTATTACAACCTTATATACAAATCCAAACACAACCTAAATGCTCTGCATAAAACTACTTTGCCATATCACTAAACATAAATGTGCATATTAGGAAGTGTATATATAGGGAAGCTTGAGAATGCTTAGTTTTCAAATGGTTATCCGCTCAAAGTGTAAACACGCATTCTATATTTATTTGTAAGCATTTGTTTACTCCAAGTACATAACCAGGCTTCATCACAAACACTAACGTTGACAACTTACTTATATAATAGTATAAGATCAAATAGCTTATTTGATTGGCTTGCACTCTTCTTTTACAGGCTTTAGTAGAATCTTACGAAACTATCATTCTAAAAACATAAAAACAGAAGCTAATTGATCCTCACACAGGACACTCATAGATCAAACACTAAACTTGTTTTTGGTAAGTTTGTTCCTCTTAATCAGCCTTTGATTTATTTCACATGTAAACCCTTGTAGATCAAGCTTCTCAAGAGAGCTTAAATTCAACTACCATAACACACTATCTCCTAATATCAAATTTGTTTCTAGTTATCAACATATAACAACTATTTAGTCTTACGTAACCAATCCTCAAAAGCAAATCTAAATACACCTAGACAACCCAAAAATAGCAGGTAAAATAAGAATTAAGATTCTACTACATATCTAAGGGAAGTTACAAAATTCTTATCCAAAAAGACTACATATGCAACACCAAGGACCAAATATCTAAGCAACTTTTAATTATCAACATACTTAAAAACAATCTGATGTAGTTTTACTGATGCAACATATCCTAATACTTAGACGTATCTCTCCGCCTCATTCAACAATTACACAAGATGTATATGGAAATATGAATGTCTCGCTATTCATGATAGGGCCATATCATTAAATTATTAATTACTAATTACTAATATAGTTTGTAACCAAAACCAACTTGTACATTAGTTGTTAGTGGCGGATCTCTTCTCGTAGTGCAGAACAAAAATCAAGCAAAGTGCCAACGGTATGCAATGCGCATGTTTCCCCTCCCACGATCTATGCGTCAGAATAAAGTAGTTCACACTCCCGTTCCTTTGATCTGGCATTGTCAAAGACCTGTTTTGAGCATAATATGAGATAAAATATAACCACTCCAGAAAATTATATTGCAAGGGGTAATCAATTATACACTACAAGAAAAACCACCTATAGTGACAGAACAGTTTTCGTCACTAACAGTATTAAAAGTCGTCACCAAATCTGTTAGTGACCAAAACTAAAGTCGTCACCAGTCGTCACTATAGCTCCGTCACTATATCAGTTAGAGACGAAACTAGAATTCGTCACAGATTAGTGACGAAAATAGTCGTCACTTACTGGTTAGAGTGACGACTGCTACAAAACTACGAGTGACGGATAATTCGTCACTATTTCTTCAGTTTAGAGACTAAATTGGTCGTCACTACGAATGTCAATAAGTGACCAAATAAGTGGTCACTCATGGGTCAAATACAAACCACTTAAAACCTGCCAATGACGAATATATGGTCACTGTTTCTTGCATTAGAGACCAAATTGGTCGTCACCAAAAGTCACATGTTAAAGACGACAAAAAGGTCGCCACATTTACGAGATGACAACTAAAAGTAAGTAATCTTCATCAGTAACTGAGTGTTACTTAAAAGCATTTCAGAAACTCCTTTTAGATGCCAAACGTGCTAAACAAAGCTAATCTAAAACACGCTTATCGAGATGTATATTGTAAACCTCCAGGTTGACAAACTATTCACTAAAAGATGTCATCTATCAAATAGCATAGTAAGTGTGCTCTTATCTATTGTTATTATCTTTTTCATACATACAGGTTGAAAAAAAGTTACGGGTTAAAATTTCCCCAACTGACAATTTAAACTCTAACTTAGCACACAGAAGTCTTTGAAACCGTGTACAAAAAAGTGTTTGTTGGCAGCTCAGCGGCAAGTAACTTTAGTTTGGTCTAGTTTTAAGCCATGCAGGCAAGTAACTCTAGTTCACTGTAATTTATACTTTATAGTGGAACCAGGCAATGATCAATGTACAAGTCAACTAAATTGCAGCTTACCGGTTTTTTTTTACTTCGGTACACACTGTACACTACATACATGCATAATTACAAATCTTATTGTTATTGTAAGAATGCGAAACAAGTTTAAATAGATTTAGAAAGAAGTCAGATTTCGAGCAAGCTTATTTTTATGACCAGTTATGCTAAACTAACTATGGCAGTTCGGTTTCAACTTAAAACACAGCAAGGACAATCACATAAGTACCTAATATAAAATGACTTTAATATAAAATAAGAACTTACACGTGTTTGAAACTGTTATAGCAATTGAGCCATCTTTTTCATCTCTTCTAACAAGTAATCCACTTTCTCGTTAGTAGCTTTATTCTCCTCCTTCAAGGCCTTTAACTCTAATCTTAAGTTTACAGTTTCCAAGATTTGCTTAGTAGATGCAGAACGTCCTTTTATGTGTCCAGGAAAATAACTAAGCTTTTTCAAACATATCTCTGCCGATGTGCATGATGAAGTGGCTTCCTCAGTTTGTAAATCATTCTGCATCATTAGATATCTTATTTAGTTTTACCACATATGATTTATAACTTTAATATTTATGCAAACTAGACATGTAGAATTAAAATTACCCAAATGGTATCGGCCTCCTCATTGATCATTCCTTTTAACTTTTTTGAGTAATGTGCCATTTTGTATTGTTCAATTTCTGAAACTTCTTTTCCTTCTCTCCTGCTCTGTTTCATATAAATACCACAATAAACATTACAAGAATGCACATAAAGAAGAAATACTGATTTTTGTATTTAACGAACTCACCTCATCAACTCTTCTTGCAAGCGAGCGTGTGCCAACTGTGGGTGGAACTAAATTCTTTGACCGGTTTTTCTTATTTTTTTCGCTTATCTTCTGCAACGTTTAATTGAGTGATATTATCGTAATCAGAAATAATAAAATTAAAAAAAAAAGAAAGAAAGATTACACGTGTATAGAGAAATAAGGTACCTGGAAATCCTCGCTTGCAAATCTTTCACATAACAACACCCAGTCAGAAACTTCTATACCTTTTGGCGGATGTGTCATTGCCTCCTCCATTGTCTCGTATTCTTTATAATGAAGGTGCAACTTGTATTGGTGATTTCTGTGTTGGTAACCCAGCTGTGATGACATAGCACTCCTCATCCGTGTACACTTGAAGTCAAAGTCAGAGTTTTCCTGGAATCACAATGTATGTCAGTAACTGCTGTTAAAAAACAACATATAAAAAAGCTGTAAATATCACAGAATTCGAATTATATGGAGTTTTCCTGGATCTTGTTAGTCTTAGTTGGTGTTTGATTTGCGCTAAGGATCTCTAAACTGTGGAATGGACATGGATCTCTAAACCAGCGTACCAGACCCTTCAGATGGGTACGGAGAATGCCTAATATTATGGGTATCAAACTGATTCCCTCAAAGCCAAGAGCCTTAAAAAGACACAAATTTAAGCAGTATCAAACCCAAACCCTCTAACCACACAACCCCTTAGAAACTATTAAGGCAGGGTAATATAGTGAAGTTGTGTATCATACCTTGGCTTGGTACTGCTTGGCTTGCTACTCAGCTTCTTTTGATGCTCATACCTTGTAAACACTCCTTTTCCAGGCCCACCCATCTCCATCTGAAACAATAACAGTTTGATTGGTTAAAATTACGATAAAAAAGTCGACTTTAAATGTTAGCTTTATTAGGAATATACCGTCTTTGATTGGTTAAATTTCATTCCCTGATATACAACCGACTATATCCACTTAATGCGGCCCAAAGAAGGATCATGATATTAAATGTATAAGGCTGATGAGAAAACTAAGAAGACTGACCATGAGATTCACAGGTGCTTGTCAAAGCAGTGGACCAATAGATCTACAGAGCGAGCAAGCAGAGGGTCATCTACACGAGAAAGGTAGGAAAAATCAGCTAGAACTCGCATTTGGTTCAAAAGGGAGCAATAATTTGTCAAGGGAGCTGCATACTTTACTCTCAGTTACAGAGCCAAGTACTGATAAAGAACCAGTGACTATCATTTTCAAACTTATTATGAGCATGCAACCATTTCTATCAGCATGATTTTTTTATCAACATGCTACTATTTCTATCAGCATAAAACCAGTTTTAACAGTAGTATCAATGTAACATCTTTACATATTACTAATGCTAAATCGTACTGATAACTACTAAACATGGCTATAATCCGTAAGAGTAAAATTAGGGCAAAACTGAATTACCAGAAGTATAGAATCCTAATCGTTTATCTTCAATTTCTGCTCAAAAACCTGAAATTTAACAGAATTAAACAGTGATTAGTCGAAGTTAGTTACTGATAATCCATTAAATTGCAACAAAAGATCACAAGAGTATGCTTATTCTGGGGCAAAACAAGTAGTTTCAATAAACAAAGAGATAGAAGAGGCTGCCTATTTTAATCCTCTGCCACACATATAAATAGCACCTATTTTTACCATAACACTTCAACCAAAATATAATTGAAAAAAGTAACCTTTTATTATTACTGTTTAATGATTAAAATCTTCTCATACTAGAATGTCTAAAAAACAACAAGAAGCAACAAATAGTAATCAAAACCAACACGGGCAGAACATTCCTTGGAATAAGTCACGACTAGCCGCCTAAAATTTAGTTACACTCAGCAAAAGAACAGAACTTGAGCATCTAACAATCTACGTAGACTTTCTAAATCTTTGTCTTGGGTAGATGAAGATTCACCACTAGTTTTCCAGTTATTACCCCATTTACTTTGACCTATGTTATCAAACATCTCATCAAAGTCATCGTCAACGTCATTCATATTGTCATAACCCTCATCCCCTTCCTCGTCATCTGATGATACATACTCGTCATCATCAGAAGACTCCCCATGACGTGTCCACTTATCATAAGTAGCAGAGAATCCCTTTTGCATCAAATGTGAATAAATGGTGGATTTATTATGGTTGCGAAAATTGTTGCAATTTTTGCAAGGGCATGGAATTTCTAATGACTCGTGTTTGTGACGATAAGCAAATTCAAGAAATTCCTCCACTCTCAATTTATATCTAGGGTCGTTTGTCCGCGGTGCAATCCTAGACTTATCCATATGCTCTAATAATAAAAAGAGTTCCTGAAAACAAATTCCTATATTATGAACTTCTTACTATTAAACAACAACTAAATATATCGACCACGATATTCGTCCAAACAAAATATATCGACACTTGAGGAAAAAACTGAATTCCTTATTAAAAAATTATTTAAGTAGCATCTTAACAATTTAAAAGCATCTACGGAAAGTAACACATTCCACTTAAATATGATTCATTATATATGAGTATAACAAACATATTCGAATCAACTCATCACGTATTTAAGTAACTTCTCGAACCTAAATTCACTAATTCGAATCAACATATCACAAATTTAACTAACTTCTTGAACCTAAATTCATCAATTCGAATCAACTCATCACTATTATTTTTGCAAGCTTTAGCTATTTACAAAATAAGCAAATCCTAACACTATTACCTTAAGTGCAAAGTTTTAAGCCACTTATATATCCTTTTTTAACACCCTCGACACAATTCACATATGAGAAGCATAACAAAAGTCATTTAAGAAGTAAGTCACATACTCCTACAACGCAAAGTAACATCCAACCTACCTTCTAAACATAAAAATTGTATACAGTATAAATGTGCAAAACGAATGAAATCACACTTTAATCAAATAATCAAATTTCACCTAATTCACATTACAAGCCCTAATTTAAACATAAAAATCAAATTTATGAGCATAACAAGCAGAGAAGTTAGATGAAATCCGAACCGTAACACAAATGAGAGCTTGATTTCGAACCGTAACACAACCGAGCAATCCCAAACACAACCGAGAGATCCGTAACACAACTGAGCAATTCGTAACACAACCGACCAATCCGACACGCAACCGAGCAATCCGTAACGCAGCCGATCAATCCGTAACACAGCCAAGCAATCTGTAACACAACCACAACCGAGCGATCTGTAAATCTGATTTCAACCGAGCGATCCGTAAATCTGATTTCAACCGAGCGATTGATGTTATAAAATGAGCGATGATGTTTAACGAATTTACATGGTGGTGTTTTGATGAGCGATTATTCAAAAACTTAGCAGATGGTGTTTTGATGAGCGATTGATATGAAAGAGTGAGATGGATGGGTCGGATTTTTTTTAGATAGAGTTATTTATTCAAAGTCCATGTTACAGATTTGGGCCTCTAAAAAAATCTTTGAGGGGCCTCAAAAAAAATTAATAGCCATGTTAAAGTATACTAGTAGTACTTAAGCCCAAAATCAAAGTCCATTTAGTTTGATTTTAATTTTTGTTGACTTGTTGTAGCAGATCATGCAATTAAAAAGGAAATATTGTTGTTTACGAAAAGTTTTGAATTCTCATTAATTCCAAACTTCAAAAATTAGTGTTACTATATTTTACAAGTACT
>BQNB010069040.1:0-33635 GCA_026074375.1 Tanacetum coccineum | reverse complement strand
TGGATTTCTTGGATGAAATGTCCTAAATCCATATCCTTGTAATTTCTAGCTCCTTGCTAGTTCTTTTAATAATATCAATTTGCCATTAAAAAAAATGACTTCTAAACTATGATGGCCCGAACGGTGTTATGATAATTTTTATATCAAAACCAACATCGATATCTAAAAACTTATATATACAATCAAACTCCATATATTAACCCAGGTTGTTTGTGATTGCCGTGTTGAAGCCGTTACTTTCATTCCCTATACATTAGCTATCAATTTCCCTATAACTGTCCAGGTGAGTTCATAGCCTCGCTTTTCAATTATTTTATAAACCCGCGAGGGAGATACATGCTATAAACATGAATGCAATTATTTCTACATGCTATTTCAATTTACTATTGCCTAAGTAACTGCTTTGCCTTTAAGTCCCCATAATCATGAACCGTTAATTACTCTCCGTAGTAAGCGCGAATGTTGTGAATATATATATTTGGGTTGGACTCCCCGTTGGTGTATCCAGTAACGATAACCAATTGCACATCATTAGAAATCACGCGGGTATTTTGGCAAAGGTGCCCGCAGGGGCAATATTATCATTATAACCTAAGGCATCGGATTCATGAGCTAATGGCAATAATAAATTATGTTTTTAATACTGGGTGTATATCAACGTAACCCAAATATCGCATTTGCATTCAAATTATATTACTTAAACCTATGGATTTCACTCAACCTTTGTGTTGACTTTTTAGCATGTTTTATCTCAGGTAACTAATGGCACGGAGTGACGAGGACACGAAGATGGAAAAACCGTTATCATTCAAATGTTGTATTTTAGATTCTGGAAACCTCTCGTTTGTAAAAACTCTGAAGAAATAATGAATGATAACTTATTTTCATAAACGACTCTTTTTGATTCGTTTTCTATGATTATGACTGTTGTACCCTTGAAGTAATACCCCAGATTAGCTTCCGCTGCTATATGTAAAAATGGGGGTGTTACATATAAGCTATGCAAAAATAGAGGAAAAGCATAGCAGTTACAAAAATAAACACTTGAGCCCTAAATGCATCTACATGAAGGACCCTTAGGTTATAGTCTAAGCTCAACCACCTACTTCTCTATAACCAAAGGCTCTGATACCAATCTGTCACACCCTGCCAAGGAGGAAACACAAGGCGCGACGAGAAAGGGAATTATCATAACACATTGACGTCTATATAGAGAAACTAAACATGCACAAAAATACAAGGTATAGACACGCAGTGTCATGAAAATACCCAAAAACATCATCAAAATCCAAAAGGCATCTGACATTGAATTAAAGGCAGTTCATGCCAATGTCATGACATGTAAACATTTCAACAAACAAGCCTAATAATGTTTATCATCCAAACAAATAGCGAAATTTAAATAACTAAACTTCGCTAGCTGCCTACGGTCCATCTAGCCACTTTTCTTAACCTCAATCTTAACTTGCTGAGTACCTGAAAATGATGCTTATAAGTCAACACAATAGTTGGTAAGAAACATAGGTTTTCAGACACTCATTTCAAATCCTTTCTCAAAACACATTTCCGAATTACTGTGATTATAAAACATGCATAGCAGGACAGTTACTAACTACTATACAAGCTAACATACATACAATCCAATCAATCATACAACACACTCGGTAGGTGTACCCATCCGCTCCCAAATCTATGATTCCCTGACATGCTAACACAAAGTACATGTAGGCCAATCACTATAATTAACATGTTTATTCCCGGGACATGCAAGCGTCCAACCAATCCACATTGAGTAGGCGTACTCATCCGCTCCTATAATACAAACCAACATGTAGCACATAACATATAATAGCCAGTTAAAAGTCCATGCACAAAGTAAACACATAATCACAGTAATCTAAATCATTTTAAAACACTTTGCATCATTTTCATGCCAAGTTTAAAACGCAGTAAAAAGTAGGACCATGTAACTCACCTGAATGCTCAAGCGCAGCTTCCAAATCTTAACACGCAACTATACAATAAATAAAACATGGTTACACGCGACCAAGCTAAAAGCTCTAGTCCATGTAACTCACATATGATGGATGTGTAAGGGTTTTATTAACCACCATGGGTCACCCCGACACCATGTCTAACCTTAACCACTTCATTAACACATTACACTAGTCAACTATAATTTATTCAAAAATGCAAAAGTTTTAGTGTATTCTTTTACCACTTAAACCCCATTACTTGCTGACCTTAATAAATTATACCAAAAATCACCTAAGTTCATTTATGAGTTTACTAGCTACCTTGTGATTACCAAGAACCCATTACATGCACAACTATCCCAAATAAAATCCAACTTCAAACATGTCCCAATTCGGATCTGATTGCGCACTAAAATGTATGGCCCTAACTACCCTACTTAGACACAAAATCAGAAGCTCTCCTTCTAGGGTTTCTTTATATACATATAGAACTTAATAACTGTAGATTGGATAACCTTAATTCCAATTTTAAGTTAGGGTTTTACCCCCCCTAAACATGACCTAAATCTGTCCCGTATTTACTGTTTTGACAACTTTTCTTGTAACCAACGTTTGACCAACTTATAGAACTTAAAATCATTCGAGACCGAACTTTTTGAAAAATAGACTATTTGAAATACAATTTAGGCTTTTGAATCATATCAAAACATGTTTTTAACATCTAGATGTCATCAGTTGAACACAGCCCTAAATTCTGCTCAACTTTAAATCACGTTCTAATGCAACCCTAACATGCAACATGCATGATTATAACCCTAAACTAACCCTAATCATCATACCATCATTAAAGTTCATATATAACCTGTATTTTATGTAAACCCTAGATCCATCATATTAATTGTTACATGATTTAAAGAAAACTTAACAACTAGGGTTTACGAACATACCTAAATCCTTGATTCTTGAAACACAAATTCACCAACTCGTTCTTGATTAAAAAATCTTTTTTTTCTTCTTCTTGAGTATTCGGCCGATCACAAGGAAAAGGGGAACGAAAAGTGATTTAGGGATTTATTGATCTTATATTTATACTACCTAGAATCCTAATTGTAATCAGATTTGTTTCTTTTTTTTTCTCTTTCATTATAAACGATCTAAATCACCTCCCTTATTAATTAATTATTTTTTTAAATATTTTTCTATACAATTTCGTTCTCCCCAGCCTATATATATTTTTATTTTATTTTATTTTTAATTAACTAACTATCTTAATTACGTTAAGTTTTCATAAAAACCTTAGCTAATTTGGGTAAACCTTTTAACATAAACGCTACTTACTAAGCTTTCTAAAAATAATTTTCATTTCACATTTCACTTTTTATATTTAGAAAGTCCACTATAAATATCCAAATTTCACTCACTTCACTTATTTCCATCATGTTACATTTCCCATAAACGCTTAACACAAAATCATCTAACTATTAGCCCTTAAACGTCATAATCAATACAAGAGTAATAATCCAACCAAGGTAAACTAACCGAGTTAAATGAATGATACCAAAAATTAAACGATTACTAGAGTATAGGAGATTATAAAGTTTTTCCTATAGAATTGATAGCTTTGCTTGACCTCTTCTGCTCTTCTTGTCTTCTAAAAATCGACTTTTGTGGTTAAGGTATAAAAAATATGATCAAGCACACTAAAAACCAGTTTTTAGGTTTTCTATTTATAGGGTCTGGAATTTGGTCGATATGACGTATCGAAAGTCTTGGATACGGCGTATCGGGGGTTTCTTGGAGTAGGGACGACGTTCGTTATCTTCCAGAATGTTTTATTATTTTAAATTGAATACAGCGTATGGAGTCTCCTGGATACGGCGTATTGATCTTTATTCCTTCGTGGTCTTTTGTGAAGTGCAGGCATAGATACGCCGTATCTTCCTTGATGGATACGGCGTATAGGATGTCATAGCCAGTTTCTTTATATTTTTCGTTTAAGCTCCAGAATGCATGCCTTTTTGCTAATCTATGTACTCCATAATTACTGCAATTCTCAAATACAAATGATTAAGGAAAAATTCTTGTAATAATAATAATTATACAAAATAGGTTATTTACATGGGATAAATGATGCTATCAAAGTGACGTTATTTGATGTCATCAAATATACCCCCACTTGAATCCTACTTCTTCTCAAGTAGCCTTTAGAAGTTCATGAAAATGTATCCCTAAAGATTTTTTTCGTTAAGCATTTATTTGATTAATTACAAGTACACAACCAAACACCTCATGAAATAGGAAGATGAAAACACTCAAATTACTCAACTAATCTATGTGGTAACATGTAAGTAATTCGCTTAATTGCTCGGCCGTGATGAGTATTCTATCATAGGCTTGGCAAGGATACACATCTCCACCACTAGAGCTAAGGAGTAACAAGTTTATAAATGCAAATTAGGTTTTTATTTTGAAGGCTTAGGGTTGATCATTCTAACAATCTTTCATAGAAAAGTACCACACCAACAAGGCAGTTGAATCATACATACATGGCCGTAACGACGAAATAGACATTTATGTTCAATCACATCCTCATTCGAGTTTAACCAAGGGTTAGGATGAAGAATGATATAGGGTATGGATCTTCTAACTTTCACCAAAAGTAATAAACTAACAAGGCAGCTGAATCACACATACATGGCCGTAACGACGGAATAGACATGCATGACTCGATCACATCCTCATTCGAGTAAAACCCAAGGTTAATGATTAGGAAATGAAATAAATTGTTGTTAAATAAAATTCATGAAACAAATAGATTAAGTCCAAACAGATAAGGCACAAGTTGCTAGATACTTTTTCCCGACCGTTACCATGATAAAGACACAACTATATACATAAACGTCTTGATCATAGATTAAGAGCAACAACCTTAGTTGGCGTTCCCGTAACGGTTAACTCCTAATCATACCATACTTTACATACTTTTACAAAGACAAGTGGCGATATCTACCACTTTATACAAAACTTTACATCGTTGATTTATAACCACGTATCAATGAATAATCGATCCTTCAAATAATTCCATCAGTTTAAGCTTTTAACGAACCGACTATCTTCAAACTTTCCTCCACTTTTTTTGTTGTAGTTTTCTAATTTTTTTGATTTTTTACAATACATAAACTACGAATCTCGGTGTAATTTCATCATCTTCACGATCATAATAACCCCGGATAATTTCTTCCATGATTCTTCATTCTTCGGACGTACCAATAATTGTGATGGTAGTAAAATTACATGAGTTTTGAATACTTTTTACATTACCATTGCAATGTGCAAATTTCCCAACCATACCAAAGATAGAAAATGACACAAGACACAGGAAATACATACTTTACACTTTAACCAACTAGCAACTGATAAATGGACTTAATCTAACAGGATAGGCTAAGGTGTAACGAAACAAATAGTTGGTGTTATCCTAAAGGATTGGCTCTACATGTTTTTCTAGGAGTATCTTACTCTTAAAATAAGAGTAAACAAAGGGTTTATATGGGGGTTAACTAACCAATGTAGTTAATTAATAATACAACATATAAAGGCTTTTTGGGTGTAATCTTAGAAATTTACCAGTTTAAAAAAGTTACTCCATCTAAATCCATAATACTCATTATTGTGGTCTCGAATAGATATACCAAGCCAAGTTTTAAAGTCTACAACATCACCAGCACACTTATATTTTTATGGAATTTGGGTAAACATTTGAAAATGCATAAGGCTGAATCCTCAAAATATCTAAGAAGGGTTATGTGTGCAGGTTATGTAACTAGTAATTTCACAAAAGTATGCTTTGAAAAAAATTTAAATTTAAGCATAATTTAAGCATTTTAATGTGAAAAATAGGACAAGTAACGTTCTAATTCCCATCCCCCCATTTAAATTATACAACATCCTCGTTGTATAGATAGAACAATAAAAACAAAAAATTAAAATAATTAGAACGAGAAACTCCCCTGATGTTTTGCTCGGTAGATTCTCCAAGTTAAGTTTATGAGCAAGAATGTGTGTTGTAAATGCGTCTGGATGCCAGCATGACTACAACACACACATAGGATTCCAGATGATTGCTACTTCACCAACTTTGTCGATTTCTTTTCCAGCGAGGTCCTATGTAAAATATAGGAAAAACATGCAATATCCTATCTCGGGTATCCTACGGTTAATAAATAATAAAAAACAATAAAATGTACAGGGGACCAATACGTCGTATCCATAAACTAGAATACGCTATATACAGAGTCCTTTAAAAAGTATCAATACGAGTCAGTCTACCAAATACGCCGTATCATGTGCATGAATACGCCGTATAGACAGATCTGAAAATAAAGTTTTAAATGCAAAAAAATAAAGGACTAATAACGTCCAGACATTCAATAACGTCCAAACACATAATACACCGTATGATACGGAGAGGATGCGCCGTATTGATGTCTAGGAAGACAGACTCGATAAAAATAAATAACAATCCGGGTTGTCTCCTGGGATGCACTTTTCTTTCAACTGGTCTTTAAGTTAGACTTTTTCTTCAGCTTCTTTCTACTCTGCTCTAGTTACCATCCACCCTTCGTCCATCCTGCAAAAGATCTCTTGGTACGTGCGGCATGCATCTTCATTTGTGCTCGTCAAATCATTGTATTCATGTTCTTTTATGGCAACATTCTTTGTCTTCACCGAATGAATACTTGATCATTTCAAATCTTCTTATATTGCAAACCGGCCACTTTTGATTATCAAACAATCCATGTTTATCTTTATCCTCATGTTCCTCATTATTCAAAAAATTACTGTAGTAGTTTGCGTATGGTCCTTGTATGTGATTCATCCAATTAGAAATGAGAGTCATTTCATGATCGTTTACTTTCCACCAATAATCTTGAAGCTTTACCAATAGTTCATAATTGAGTTTGTGGAAATTTTTGAAAGACTTCTCTAACCATACGCAAATATTCATTACACTTTGGCTTGCATCACCCTACGGTTTTTCATAAATAGCTTTTTGTTTAAGGGCTTCTTCTTTCAAATTTCTATCTGCTAACTTATTGTACCATTAATAGTCCTGAAAATATGTCATGTAACCAACCCAAACAATTCCCGGTAACTCTCCTGCATTACAGAATCCGTCTTTATTTGAATTGCATGTGGGCCATTTAGCTTTCCCATTTTTGAAACGGAAAGGCTCGCAAATATGATCACAAATTTCATATGATACTCTATCTTCGGACCATGGTTCTTCAAGTTCATCATTCAATTTGTTCTCATAATCTTCGTAAGTCTTAGTTATTTCAAAATCATGAGTATATAATTCTGGATCAACTTTAAAAAGAAAATTGAACTCCTTGAATTCTGTGCACAACGATGTTTCGTAGTCAAACAAGTTTGTTTCAATTTTAAAGATTTTAGCCGTTTCTTGTACATCGTCATTATTAGCTTTCTCAGCCTCAGAAAATTCCTTACCAGCAACTCCTTCTGGACCATTGTTCTTAATCCAAAAATCCCATAAGACTTTCTTGGTGAATGGATTCCTAATTCATATAGGTATAGCGATTTCGTGCGCAAAATATAAAATAATTAAAAATAAAAAAAAAAAAACCACTTTTCGAACGTAAATTTGCTTGGATCCTTATGGCTTTAGTCACCGTAATTCGACCAGTACGAGAAGGCGGGTAATATTTTCCAAAAATTTTTTTAGTCAAATCCACCCAACTTGAAATTGAACCCTTAAATTCATCAAACCATTCGCTTGCATTTCTAACTAATGAAATCAGGAAAACAGAAAGACTAAGTCGTTTATAATTCACATTCGGCAAGTTAATGGGGTCAACAATTTTAAAGAAGTATTCGATATGCTCCACCACGTCTTCTCCATTAGTCCCACTGAAGTCATTAGCGCGCAAATCATCAAGGAATTTACCTTTTAGTTCATAGGCTCTTTTATCATTAACCATAATACTTGCAATCCCTAAATAATAATTTGCTTTATCGTTAGTTGCGAATTCTTCCATAGTTTTTTTTGTCTGAATATCTTCCATTACTTCTTCAATCTTTTCACCACTGATTAGCATGATCTACGACATGGGTAAAAATATCAGTAGAATTTGCTCAGAAGAATAGTAATACAGAAAATCGAGCACAAAAATCAAAGACGAAAAATTAGCTCTGTTACTGTATCATACGATCAATACGCCGTATTAAATTGATTTGAATACGCAGTATCAATATGTTGAATGGATACGCTGTACTAGATATGAAATTTAGATACGCCGTATCCAATGGAAGTGGATACGCTGTATCAGGTTGTCGACCAAAACAGTGTATAGAAAACAATTTAAAACTGATATGTGAGAAATCACATATCCTTTTTATATCAAAAATGACCCTTAAATAATTAAATTGTGTAAATTATGCTTGTATATTGCTTGTTTTGTCATTTGTGATGTGTAGGTACGGATATTGCAAAAATCATAAAAAAAAGGGTCAAAACCGGACAAACACGAACACGGGAACGCATAAAGTGCACAATAGCCGGAAAGTTTCTAGCAAAGGTCAACATAGTCAACCTTGGTCAACCTACAAAAAAGACAAAATCCTCAAAATACCCAAAAGAGCCTTATTGTTAAATTCATTTTCACTAAAAGTCCATAATACAATAACACCGTTAGTTCTTAAAATCCATTAAGAGACTAAACGGATCGTAAACCTTTGTAATAAATTCCATAAACATTATTTACCCAGCCCAAAACAAATTACCTGTGGCCCATTTTACTATTTATAAAAGCCAGTCAAAACCCGTTTTTTCGAGTCAAACACGCAATGGATATAACATAATGGGGGGCCGAAAAAATAGTTTTTACTATTATCGTTCTCCCCCAATTACATTAATCACCAAAAATTAACCCTTCGTTTAAGTACAATTATAACCCTTCTAGATGTTATGACGCAAGCAATGATGTAATTGGATTTCTTAGGTTGGCAGATCCAAGGCCAATCTTTGGTAATGGGATAGGTAAGGCTTTGGGACGGCTTTTGATCATTGATGGAGGATGGGCATATCTGAATTAAGGGTTGGGATTAGAAGCAAGGGGAGCGTCTAAGGACCTGGAAGCTTCACTCTTGGCCTATAAAAGGAGCCTTTCACTCACAGGATCTAGGAGTAGTTTTTAGTGTAGCTTTAGTTTAATTGTCATTTAGCTTATTAAGTCGTTTTCAGCTTATTGTAACTTTTTCTATTGTAATTTCAATTCAAAAGCTTTGTAACCTTTCATCTTAATCAATAAAAGTCAGTTTTATTTACCTTATGCTTAACTTCAGTTTTTACTTAATTGAATGATGGATTGATTTAAACTCTCTTTCTAATCTAATAAGCTCAATTAGCAATCATATTAACTAATAAGCTAGCTACACTCTCATTTAAGCTCTTAAAGCTTAAATGAGCTTTTCTTATTCAAATCCACAATCAAATACCTCAGCTTATTCTTGGAAGGGAAACCAGACATGGATGGGTTTCCAGGACCTCACTAGCTTATCTATGATAAGCTAGAGCTTGTTGATAGCTCACAAGAGCATTTGATAAGCCTTGTTTAGAGCAAAGGCTATTGTAAGTTCTCAAATTCCTTTTTATAGCTTAATTTTGAATTTTAGCTTATTACTGCTTATTAATTGCTTATTGCTGTTTAAGTTTTGCTTAATAGTACTTATTATAGTTGTTAATGCTTATTATGTTTGATTGTTAGGTTTAAATTCTTAGTTTACTCTTATTTGTTATAAAAACTATAAAAAAATAAAAAAAATATTAGCATAGTTAAAAAGCTTATTGTTCTAGCTTATTAGTTTATTTAAATCTGCTTATTAGGTCTTATTATAGCTAAATGATATTTGGTATTTGCAACTTATTCTTTAAATTTCAAATTTATAAGCTTAGTTTGGATTTTTACACTTTAAACGAGTGCTTGGCATAACAGTACTACCTGAGAGTTAGTACTGCTATAGGCCTTTTAGTCCTTTAATTTGAGTTTAAATCTAATTTATAGGTTTATAAGTTTAGGATTTGAGAGTTTAGTTTGGTTTAATCAAGTTTTAATAAGTTAGTAGAATTGCATTTTGAATCTGTTAGAACAAGTACAGTAGTATAAGTATTTTTAGCTCTTATCTTTTTAAGCTGTTATCATTGCTCTCTTTGTTTTTGTTTTTGTAATTTTAAAGTGTAGAAACAAAGCACCTTAGGCCTGCACTAGTAGTTTTGTGTTTTGGTTGCCAACTGCATCAGCAGTTTAACTAGGCAAACAGTCTTTATCTATCCTAAATATCAGAGGGTAAATTTAGCTATTAGGTCTTAATTTTTAGTATATAAGGAGATCTTAAGATAATTTAGCTATATTAGGGCTTATTTTGTAATAAGAAGCTTATTTGCTTATCTGTTTTTAAGTCTAGAAGTTGCACTTTGTCTTTTTATTCAATAACCAAAAGTAAAGTAAAATGAATTTTCAGCCTTTTCAACTAGCTTTTTTATTAAGCATTTGATCTGCAATTTAGTTTTCAAAAGTAGTTTTAGATAGCTTTTAGGTCATAGTTTAAGGTAGTACAAGTCAAATTTCCATAATGACCCGTTTGTGTGCTTAAAATTAAGCTCAAAACTAACATTTAGGTTGTTTGGTTCTCAGTTTTCTCTTAAAGTGCTTATTTGGATTTTTAGCTTATTGTTTATCCATTATGCTCATTTCTAGCTCAGTTGTGCTTATTAGAGTAGTTTTAGGTTAGTCATAGCTTATTTGATTGTGTTTGAACTTATTTGAGCTTATTTTGCTAATTAGCTTAAAATCTTTAAGTTTCATTGCTTTTTGAGTATTCTGTCATTCTAGATTATTATAGTTGCTTATTTTTATTCCTGAGTACTTTTTAGATATGCCCTTTCATCTGTTGTAGCTTATTCCTCTTTTTCATTTGCTTTTTAGTGCTTAAAATGCAAACAGTTGGCATTTTATAGGTTTAGTAGTGTTTAGCTTATTTTGTCTTTCTTAGCTTATTTGTGTGCTTATTTGTGGTTTAAAAAAAAGTTGTTTTACAAAATTGCTTATTTGTTGCTTTTATAAGTTGAAAAAAAATGGAATTTGCAAAAACATTTGGGAGTAGGGGAAGCCCCGGGTGAGCAAGGCTCAAACCTGGGACCTCAACCCCACAACCAAACGTTTTATACACACACACTCTACCACTTGCCCTAGGGACTTTTTCGATTATAGTTTACAACATTAATTCTTTATAGTAGTTTTGGTCCTTTTAGCTTATTAGTTGTTTTTAGCTTATTTCATAGCTTATTCGATAAGCTGTTCTCACAAGCTTATTTTTACTAGATTCCTCCCTGTTCAAGCTACTTTTCATAATTTTTCCAGTTTTTTTATAAATAGTTTAGTATTTTTAAACATTTAATTTCATTAAAATCGTTTTTAATTCATAAAAAATTATAAAAAAGTCAAAAAAAATATAATTCTTTTTTAGAAAAATTTATTTTAACATTTAGAACCTAGGAAAATTAGATTTGCTTTTGTAGGGTTTAAATTGTAAAATCTTGTTGTTTAAAGAACGGGATTGAATCTCGTTCACGTTTTTAGTGTTTTCAAGCCCTAATCACCTTCATTTTTGGTTTAGTTTTCTTTGTTCTAGCTTTTTAGTCAATTAAGACCTATAAAAACCAAAAAGATCATTTTAGGATTTAATTTTGATAATTTAGGGTTTTTAGGTCCCGTTTAGGATCCCCGTTTTGCGTTTTTAGTTAAAATTTGTCTTCCCTTAGTGTATTTAAGTTTTTGCCTTAATTTTCTCGTAGTTTTAGAAAACCAATCTAAATCTTGTTCCATTCAAACATAGATATCAAAACGACTTTCGACTTTCAATTGCATTCCTCGTTGGGGAAACGACCCGGGAATCATACTCCCGGATTACTATAATTGAGATTTTTTGATTCTTACCCTCTTATATATATATTTATAAGTATATTTTATATTTATATATTATATATTTAAAAAGGTGTAGATCAAACCACGATCAACGGTCGGTTAAGAAATTAACGGTTCAATTTTTAGGTCTTGCCGGTTACTACCGAAGATTCATTGAAGGATTTTCAAAAATCGTTAAGCCAATAACCAAACTCACTCAGAAGAAAGTCGCCTTTGAAGGGAGTGACAAGCAAGAAGCAGCTTTTCAGATATTGAATAATAAAGTCATGTGCGTACCTATCTTTGCCCGACATCAAGGAGCTGAGTCACTTTATTGTTTATTGATGATGCGTTCCACATAAAAGAAATTGGGTGCGGTATTGCATGCAAAATGAGAAGGTGATTTGCTATGATCACGTCTGTTGAAGATCCATGATAAAAAATTATACTACTCATGATTTGTAACTTGGTGCAGTAGTGTTTGCTCTAAAAACATTGGAGACACTATTTGTATGGAACCAAGTGCACTGTGTTTACCGACCACAAAAGTCTACAACACATTCTTGACCAAAAGGAGCTGAACATGAGGAAACGTCGTTGGTTAGAGTTGCTCAGTGATTACGACTGTGAAATTCGTTATCACCTGGGGAAAGCAAACGTAGTGGCCGATGCCTTAAGCCGTAAAGAACGGATTCAGCCATTACGGGTTCGAGCCTTAGTCATGACTATTGGCTTAAATCTCCCCAAACATCATGAATGAAGAAGTAGGAGGTATGATCAGGAAGGATATACCAAATGAAAAGTTGGAACCCCGTGCCTACGGAACTCTATGCTTAAATGGCAGGAGTTGGTTGCCATGTTATGGTGATTTAAGGACTGTGATCATGCATGAGTCCCACAAATCAAAATACTCTATCCATCCGGGTTCAGACAAAATGTATCAAGACATGAAAAAGCTATATTGGTGGCCCAATATGAAGGCCGACATCGCCACCTATGTTAGCAAGTGTTTGACGTGTGCTAGGGTCAAGGACGAACACCAAATACCATCAGGATTGTTGGTACCACCCAAGATACCTCCATGGAAGTGGGACAACATCACTATGGATTTTGTTATGAAGCTTCCTAAGTCGTCGCAAGGTTATGACACCATTTGGGTGATTGTTGACCGACTTACTAAGTCTGCAATCTTTACACCAATGAGAGAAACTGATTCCATGGAGAAATTGGGAAGAATGTACTTGAAGGAGGTAGTCACGAGGCATAAAATACCTGTCTCAATCATTTGTGCGTCTCAATCATCTGTGATCGTGACCCTGAATTCGCCTCAGATTTCTGGAGATCACTTCAGAAGGCCTTGGATACTAGTTTGGATATGAGTATTGCGTACCATCCACAAACTGATGGACAAAGAATCCAAACTCTCGAGGATATGCTACGTGCTTGTGTGATCGACTTTGGAAATGGTTGGATTAGACATTTGCCACTAGTTTAGTTTTCTTACAACAACAATTATCACACTAGCATCAAGGCTGCACCATTCGAGGCACTTTACGGATGGAAGTGTCGTTCACCTGTTTGTTAGGCCGAGGTTGGGCAAGTTCAACTCACCGGTCCAAAAATAGTTCAAGATACAACCGAGAAGGCTATTCAAATCAAACAAAGGATGCAAGCCGCCCATGACCGACAAAAGAGTTACACCGATTAAAAGCGTAAGCCGATGGGATTTCAAGTTAGGGATAGGGTTATGCTTAAAGTTTCACCTTGGAAAGGGGTCGTACGTTTTGGCAAACGAGGGAAGTTAAACCCTAGATATGTTGGAACTTTCAAGGTGCTGGAAAAGGGTGGATCTGTTGCTTACAAGCTTGAACTTCCTCAAGAGTTGAGCAGGGTTCACAATACATTTCATGTATCCAACTTGAAGAGATGTTATTCCGACGAACCATTATCCGTTCCAGTGGAAGGACTTCATATTGATGATAAGCTCCGTTTTGTGGAAGAACCCGTAGAGATCATGGATTGAGAGGTCAAACGGTTAAAGCAAAGCCGTATCCCAATTGCCAAGGTTTGATGGAACTCGAGAAGAGGTCCTGAGTTCACATGAGAACGTGAAGACCAATTTCAAAAGAAGTATCCGCATCTTTTCACTAAACCCATACCTTCGTCAAGTGTTGCAACTTGAGCCTTGAGGACAAGGCTCTTCTAACGGGTGAAGATTGTAACATTTTACATTTTCAGGTCATTTTTGACTCAATTATTATCATTATTTATTTTTAGAGTTTTACGCGTTCGCTTTTTATTATTATCCTATAGTTAAATCGCGTAAACTAAAAATCAACATTCAATATAAACGGGCACCAAACAAGTTAAAGTTTACTTGAAGCAAGTGTTGTATAATTATTATGAGAATAATTATTAACTTTTCCTATTTTATTTTTATTGGTTACGTAAAAAGTTTACGTTTCGCAATAAATTACATCTAGGCATACCCGGAAGCACCTATACCTATCTATACTCAAACAAATACCCATTTTATACCAAATACCCAAAATTTAATTCATTTAATCACTTAATAAGTCATATGGTCGGATATAAGCATATACACACATAATGAAACCTTAAACTCACTAGTATAATGCTTTCCTAGTCACACCTTACACAACAAGTACCTTAAAGCTCATGTATCCATAAATTGGCTTGTTACTTGTCACTTGTACCTTTCCACCAATCTTGGTCGGCCATAGTGCATTGGGAGGAGGAGAGCTCTTACATTATGTATCTTAAACCATTTAGTAAACCATGGGTGTTTAAGGTTGTTTCATAGCAAACCACTACTACTTAAGGAAAGTCCTAAGTTCATTTAACTCTCACACTCTCATTCACTAACAAATTATCAAGCAAACTCTCTCTACACCAAACCCATACCCATGGCTCAAAATAATAAGCTAGGGGTTCCATACAAAGTTCAATCTACAAGTATTTCAAGCATTCAAGCATTCATTCTAAGTATATCTAAAGTGATACAAGGGTATTGGAAGCTTTAGTTGGTGATTTATCAAGAGTATCCAAGAAAAGATAATTAGGGTTTTCCTAATTAGGGTTTTCCTAATTAGGGTTTGATCTTGTGTTTGGTTATTTGGGTTAAGGCTTAAGTATAAGTTTGTGTTCATCAATCCTCTACATTTCCATAAGGTCTATTTAAAGTTTAAACATTCCATTCATTCATTTAATTATGTACATACTTGCTTATATATGTTAAAGACCACCTAGCTTGTTTTTATGAAATAATGAGATATTACAAGGTATACAAGGTTTGAATTTTATGTACATATTAGTGGAATAATACTTAAAATGGAAGTACACATTATATATAAGTGTTAAATAATTTATATGGTTAGTTTATGAACTATTTTGTGTTGAAAGTTTTAAATACAAAAGTTATGAACAAATGATTTTGAGGACACTTACTCATGGACAAGTATCATGGACATATTATATAGGACTTAAGATATATCAAGTCATGTTATTTATTAAGTTAGAGGACTTGTAATGGTTTAATAAAGTGAAAAGTATATAAATCAAGTATATAAAGATAATTATGTCCAAACTTAATTACCTAATGTTGGAATTCGTCTAATAATGCATATATTTTATATTTTATTAAATTAGTACTTATTACAAGGATCGTAAGCATATAAAGAACTTGAAAAACCGAGCTATAACGAAGAAGATATGACATTTTTAAGTTTACGATAATTAAATTGTATAAAAGTATTTTTATAAAAGTTATTTAATAAAAATCTCACTGTTTCAGATCTGATAAAGTAATGGGAAATATTTTATAAAGGTGGTGCTTTTCATGAGGAATCCAAACATGTAAGAAACTCGAAAAATGGATTTAAAATGAAGGAAATACGCCATTTACAAGTTTAAGTTAAAAAGTATTTTTCTAAAAGTAAATTTATAAACATATATTACTGTTCACGACAGTAACTTGTTGGGGAGTAATTTTCCTAAATGGAGCTTTAAATTACGAAGATGTAGGCATAGGAATCACTAAAAATCGAATTAAAACGAACGAGATACAATTAAAATACGATTTCAATAATATATCTATTTGGGATTGACATCCCCATCCGGGTGAGTAGCTCTCACTGGTGTCACGGAGTGAACCAACGGATGTATACCATGTCGGATTTGGGATGTTTCGGGTTGAACATCATCAAGGGGAATGTGGCAATATTTATATTGCAGTCATTCATGTCGAACTTCAGTGTCAAATGTATCTAACTTTATAAATTTAATTTACTCCAAACACTAAAATTATTTAATATACAATGAAATCATATAAATAAAACATCAAGTGTCCCTTAATAATAATCAAATTAGTGGGACAAAAACAACATTTATTGTTTTTCTTTATTTTACTGGTAAAAAATAAATATGCAGTTATTTGACAAAGTACGATTTGATTATTATTTCAACATTTTAAACTGAACAAAAATTATTAGGTGGTAGTGTAACTATATAACTTGTGATATAGTATTATTAAGTACATTGTACTCATACGACCTATATTTAATTAGGTTGCATTTGGTCTTATCCGTGACGTTTCCATTCACTTGATTCATATACATCAGTTTATTCACTAAGGCGAGTTCATAGCCCCATGTTTTACTATATCAATGATTTACAACTTTTGGGGTGAGAAACATGCATTGTTTTACAAATTGGATGCAAGTGTATATTTTATCATGATTACGTGTTTTCCTAAGTAGTGATAACCTACTGTGCCCATTATCATGAACTGTCAATTACTTTGTGTGAGCGCGAATGTTATAAATAGATCTATTTGGGATTGACATCCCCATCCGAGTGAGTAGCTCTCACTGGTGTCACGGAGTAAACCAACGGATGTATACCATGTCGGATTTAGGATGTTTAGGGTTAAACATCATCACGGGCAATGTGGCAATATTTATATTGCATTCATACATGTCGAGCTTCAGTGTCATGAACTTAGGGAAACATAAATACATTTTGTGAAGGGTGTACAGGTTGCATAATCACGGGGAAATCTTGCGGTCCTACATTATATTTACATAAACCTATGAATTCACCAACTTTATGTTGACGTTTTAAAGCATGTTTTCTCAGGTCTATGAGGTACAAGAGCAAAGAGATACATTGGTGGTCAATCATTTTGGAGTCATTGCATAAAGATTTAGAGGCATTATATTTTGGGGATATTTGTTATGATCTAAAAACTTTACATTTTCAAGGGTGAACAAGTTAAGCTATTGAGCTTTTGTAACAACATTTATTAAATCAAATGTATCATTTTCAAACGACTCTTTTTGAGGTCGTTCTCATATCTTGTGCTGTTGATCTATGAAGTAACGCTCCCGGACACATTATTCCGCTGCGACCCTATTTGGGGGTGTTACAACCTTGATGATAAAAATTCCTTTGTCATGTCAACCTAAACTTGGTCAGTGCCAAAGATCGGCATGTCATCAACATATAAACAAATGACTCCTTTACTAGTTTCATCAAATTTGCTATATACACATTTGTCAGCTTGATTAAGTAAATAACCACTAGACAAAACCACATCATCAAACTTTTGATACCATTGCTTAGGTGCCTGCTTCAGTCTATATAAATACTTAATCAGTTTACACACCTTGTTTTCATTATCAGGCATGATGAAGCCCTGAGATTGGTTCATATAGACCTCCTCATCCAATTCACCATTCAAGAAAGCTGTCTTCACATCCATCTAATGTATAATCAGATTGTGAATTAATGCTAATGCAATCAACAGTCTTATGGTACTAATACGTACCACTATAGCATAAGTATCAAAGTAGTCTATCTTTGACTTTTTTCTAAAGCCCTAAATGACCCGTATTGCCTTGAACATTTCAATAGTTCCATCTACCATCAATTTTTCTTTTGAAGATCCATTTTCAACCAAGAGGTTTGCAACCTGAGGTACATCAGCCAACACCCAAGTGTTGTTGCCCATGATGGAATCCATCTCATCATTAATTTCTTCTTTCCCGAAAGCAACATCTTGGGACTTCATTGCTTCATCATATGTCTTGGGATCATACTCAATATTAAATCAATAAGAGTGTTGGTTAGAGACCTTATCCCTTGTTCCTTCAATTAAGTATAATTAATATTCAAGTCCAAAGTTCTTTGGAGTCCTATTCCTTTTGCTTTTTCTAAGCTCAGGTTCAGGTTGTTGAGTCACAACCTCTTCAGCGACCTCTTTATGGAACACTGAACCACCAATGTCTTCAATTCCATTTATCATGGACCTCTTACTTGGTCTAGGGACTGATGAAAATCTATTATCATCAAATATAGCATCCCTTGATTCAATTATATAGTTAATTGAAACTTATTCATTAGGTTCAATAACATAGAACCCAAAAGCCTTGGAATGCTCAGCATATCAATCAAAAAAGATGCATTCAATGCCTCTTTCACTTAAAGTTTTCAGCTTTGGATCAGGGAGGTTTATAACTGCCCTACAACCCTAAACCTTGAGGTAGTTCAGGTTTGATTTTCTTTTAATCCAGAGTTCGTAAGGGGTAATCCTATTCCTTTTGTTAGGAACCCTATTTAATAAATATCAAGTTATTAACATAACTTCATCCCAGAACCCTTGACTCAGTCCCAAGTAGGACAACATGGAATTAACCATTTCATTTAGTACCTTGTTTTTTCTTTTAGATATATCATTTTGTTGTGGAGTATAGGGAGCGGTCGTTTCATGAATAATACTAACAGACTAAAAATACAAAGTATCTTGTTGTAATTCAACTTCAGTTTTGAATACTTTAAATTTATCTAATGCTTCATCCTTAGTATGTAATAAATAAATATAGCAAAACCTAGAAGCCTCATTAATATATGTCATAAAGTATTTCTTATTCCCTAATGAGGGAGTAACATGCAAATCACATAGTTCACTATAGATCAGCTCCAACACTTTAGTTTTACATTTTACATTTTGAAATGCTTTCTTAGTAATTTTGATCAGCATGCAAGTGTTACACTTTTCAGTGTCCATGTCAAAGAGAGAGAGAGAGAGAGAGAGATAAAGCAAGGATTAACTCATCCTTAAACATATCTTGCATTCTTTTAAAGTGGACATGGCCTAGTCTAGCATGCCATATGATTGAATCACTCAGTTTAAAGATTGACATAAAGGCTGATTTACCAATATCATTAACAATATTAAGCCTGAACATTTGATTACACAAACAACCAAAACCAATAAACACACCATGTTTAGACAAAACAAATTTATCATATTCAGTTACATGTTTATAACCACACTTATTTAAAATACCACTTGAAACCAAAATTTTCTTAATATTAGGAACATGCAAAACATTAAACAAGAAAATAATTTTTCTAGAACTAAATCTAAGATCTACATAACCATGTCCAATCACTGTGGACCAACAACATTGTTGCCCTTTGGCTTGTCACTATCCTACACCCTGAGGGACTCTTGAATTCGCAAATAACTGCCCAACTCAACAAGAGTTAACTCCTCCTTATTATGTTTCAAGGTATGCTTGAAATCTTTCCAAGAAGGAGGAAGTTTGTCAATGATACAAGAGACCCGAATAGCCTCATTTATGTTCATTTTGTGTTGCGTAAACATTCCAAGTATACCAAGAAGTTCATTGTATTATTCCATAACTGGTCTTGTATCAGTCATTTTGTAATTTGTGAAATTACTTACACGAAACTTCTTACTTGATGCATCCTCAGCCATATATTTGGCCTCCAAGGAAACCCATAGTTCTTTTCTAGATTCATGATTTTGGTAAATATCAAATAACGGATCAAACATACCTTTGAGGATTAAACCTCTACAAGCATAGTCATCATTATCTCACTTGGCCCTCACCACTTGAAACCAAAATTTTCTTAATATTAGGAACATGCAAAACATTAAACAAACAAGAAATAATTTTTCTAGAACTAAATCTAAGATCTACATACCACGTCAATCACTGTGACCAACAACATTGTTCCCTTTGGCTTGTCACTATCACTAATCCCTATGGACTCTTGAAGCGTCTAATAAGCTGCCCCACCTCAACAATAGTTAACTCACACCTTATTATGTTCCAAGGTATGCTTGAATCTTTCCAAGAAGGAGGAAGTTTGTCAATGATACAAAGACCCGAATAGCCTCAATTATGTACATTATTGTGTTTGCGTAACCCATTCAAGTATACCAAGAGTTCATTATAATTATTCCATGAACTGGTCTTGTATCAGTCATTTGTAAATTTGTGAAAATTACTTACACGAAACTTCTTACTTGATGCATCCTTAGCCATATATTTGGCCTCCAAGGAAACCCATAGTTCTTTTCTAGATTCATGATTTTGGTAAATATCAAATAACGGATCAAACATACCTTTGAGGATTAAACCTCTGCAAACATAGTCATCATTATCCCACTTATTCCTCCTCCTGATTTGATCCACGGTAGCATTCTCACCATCTTCAGGTATAGGAGTAGTGAGCACATACACCACCACACACGAAGCAGGCAGCAGCCATTGATTATCACAAAATAATCTTCTTTGATTGTTGGTTGTGGTTGGCCCAGAACAGGGTGAAGATAATCAATAGCTAATTAATTACCAATGAAGGTTACCGGATATCACTTATAAGTCGTGTAAACACTTTACCAAAAAAGATTATTCGCCCTAATCAAGGGTTAACACGAATACCTCATTTGGATAAAACCAAGTGCTTTTTCTGTTTTAGCACAAATAAGAATCCTTCGCTTCTAAGTGTTTATGTTTTTTTGTGTTATTTCTCATGCAGTTGTGATCTCCTATTTATAGGAGAAATACTCAAACCCTAGTCAATAGAAATTATGAGAGATTGATGGACCCATTAATCTCTTCCATAATTAGCCTCCATAATTGGAATTAGCGGTTACATGACCAAGTTAACTATGGTCATTTAATGCAGTCAAACCTGCCATTTGAATAGGTCAACATTGTTACAAACATTTAATATTCAAACCTGCCATTTAATGTTGCAAAAAAACTGTCACCTTAAATGTTTGTAACCACCCATTTAATCTAACACTAAAAAAGTCAGGGAAAATCAATGACTTGATGGGTGTACATTCCGTACCTCCAAACTCATTTCAAAGTATGAGTCGATCTCATAATTGCAACTAAATTTCCAACATCCTTATTTTAATATTAAATACTAATAGTTCCTAAATTACGATAGGTTTTCTTCATAAAGATACAATAGGATGCTCAAAATTTTTATACTTTAATATTAAAATAAGGTACACGTGTCAATTTCTTCATAAGTTGTCCAGTTGTCCTAGGCTATTTTAGGAAAAAACTTTTGTTTGGGGTAAAGTTGTATTTTCAAAATGATTTTGGACCTTTTTAAGAATTTTCCCTAGAAAGAAAGGGAGCATTTATCATTGTGTAATTCGAGATCAAACGTTGCATGGAGCATTTTGGAACTTAAAGAAAGGGTGACTCATTTGTCAATAAGTCAACTACTCTCGCTATATAGAAAAAAGAAAGAAGAAAAAACACCACTTATTTTTTTTTTTAAAAAGCAAAATATATTACATTCACTATATAACATTTACTAGTTATAAGTCTCGTGCACGCATTGGGATCCTTACAACATATATCCAATTTATTTCTGAAATTTAGTTTAAATAAATATACATACATTAGAAAATTTTTCTGTGTTTAAATGTTTTGTAATATATATATTATTACAACTATAATTATGCAAGTGTTTTACATAAGAATTTCAATTAGGTAGTTAATATCGATAATAAATTGTAAAAAATTGTTGGATGAAAGATTTAACTTTGTTTAACTGACAAGATTGTTTATGTTGATTGTTGTATGTTCAAATTACATTTTAATATCATTGTGTACACACTATGTGAGTTTAGTAGGTTTTTCAAAAACCTTGTATAAACTTTAAAATAGAAAATACATGAGACATTGTTATGATACAAACGCGTATATTTATTTCATATCACAGTAACTTCGTCTTAAATAAGATATTTAAATTCTCGAGTTTAATAATAATTTAGTACGATTAACACATGAATCAATATTTTTTAATTTTAGTTTAGTATACAAACCATATAAGAATTTGGCATGTTATAATTTATTGTAATTGTAGATAAATATCTGAATGGAGATTGAATCGTTCATTCACAAAAAAAGTGAGATCCATTTTGGAGCTTCTCGATGACGTATGTTAAATTAGGGACAAGGCCATGGATCTATGGTTGGTTGTGAGAAGGATATTGAAGGTATCATTGGGCGTCATGGAGAGGAAGAGGGTGTCCAATGAATTATATTTCTCTTAATATCCAAGGCCTAGGTTCCAAGGCCAAAAAAGATTGGATCAGGGAGTTACTAGTTAAATATCGGGTGAATTTCTTGTCTCTTCAAGAAACAAAGGCGTCGACTGTTTTGGATATGGATGTTAAAATGTTCTGGGGTAATTCTTGTTTTGAATATACCTTTAGTGAAGCTCTCTGTCTTTTTCAGGTGGTATTATTAGTGTTTATGGGATCCCTCGTTTTATTCCTTTCGAGAATCATACTGTGTCCGATAATTTCATTGCTCTCTATGGTCTATGGAAGCCTACTAAGACTAAACTCTTAGTTATTTCAGTGTATGCTCCTCAAGCTCTTTCTGAGAAAAGGACTTTGTGGAATTTTCTTTCTTTGTTAATTAGTCGATGGGAATGGTGAATGTATTAGTTATGGGAGATTCTTAAAGAGTTCGCTATGAGGAAGAACAACATGGGGACAGTGTTTAATGTTCCAAGGGCAAAGTGCTTTCACATAATTTCATCTTAATTCTAATCCTTTTGATGTTCGCCTTGATGGAATCTCATTCACTTTGGTCTCATCGCTCAGCTTCTAAAATGAGTAAAAATATTAGACCGGTTTTTTTTTAATTTATGATGGTTTTATCATTCGAGTATTTCCTTACATGTCGGAGAATCTATTTGGATCGACATTTGTCAATCACCAGCCTATATTTATTTTGTGACGTGTGGCATAGACATGGAGGCTATTCCATTCAGATGTTCCATACTTGGTTTGATTGGGTGGGTTTGATATAAATGGTTTTCTAGTGTCTGTGAGTTTCTATGTCGCTCTCTGGATAGTAAGAGGTATGGTCTTCGGTTGCAAGAAGAAGCTTCAACATTAAAAAAAGAATCCCTCGTGGGTTATGGGCGAAGAAGCGATAATATGGGTAATATTTATGATATCAAATCCAAACTTCATGAGTTAGATGTGACGATTGATCAAGGGGGAGCTAATACTGATATTCTGGCTTCTTGGTTGAATTTGATGAGGACTTTAGAGATATCAAAGCGTCGGAGATCTCGTGTACTAAGGCAGAAAAGCAAAGATCCGATGGGCGGCAGAAGGAGAATGCGAAAATCTAAATTCTTTCATCAACGGTATCAGTTAATAAGAAGACGGTCCAGCTATTCTTATTAGGAGGGAATCTTGGTTTGATGGTGAATGGGTGTCTGACGAGTTCGTGTTTAAGGAGGAATCCGTATACATATTTTGGCTAAAAGGTACGAATAGCGACAGTTTAATCGGAGAAAGAACTCTTTCGTTTCCTACTCGCTAAAACACGTGATCAGGAGTTGGATTTGGAGCTCCCAGGTTTCTGTTACGAAATACGTCAGTGGTTTGGGGTTGTGGAGAAGATAAGTCTCCGGGTTCCCGATGGATTTAACGTTGAGTTTCTTTTCATAAATTCTGGGATATCAATGGCCCAGATTTTTGTGTTGTCTGTCGAATGGTTTATTTTGATCATAGATCGTTTTCTAGGGGCTTAGCAAATCTTCTTTGTTTGCTCTTAATCCCCAAAAAACTCGATCTGTAAATTTAAGACTGATTTTCGTCCTATAGTCTGATTGGAGTTTATACAAGGTGGTTAACTAAAATTCTTGCTTTAACGTTTGTGCGGTGATTATTCATCATGTTTGATCTCAGATGTCAAACGGCTTTTTGTTCTCGGGTAGGCAAATTCTGGATGGTCCCTTCATTATTAATGAATTACTTGCTTTTGGTGAAAAACACAAAAGCCTCAAGCTATGGTGTTCAAAGTAATTTGTAAAGCATAACGATCTGTTTGTTGGGATTACTTGATGATGTTTATAAATCTTTCGGGTATGGGGTGATAATGGTTGTGGTTGGACAAGGGCAGCTTACCGGAAAGTATGGCATCTATTCTTGTAAATGGATCACCTATGGCTGAAATTCAATATTCTTTCCCCCTTCCGTGGTTTGAAGCAAGGCATCTTTGGCGCCTTATCTATTTTATCTTGTTTATGGAGTCGTTACAATTGTCTCTCTCCAGTAACGGTTAGTGTAGCAATTTCAAAGGGATTCAAATTGGTAAGGATTTCACGTTGTCTCACCTTTTCTATGCGGATGATGCTGTATTTATTGGAGAATGGTCCGACGAGAATCTTAGTCGGATCTTACATGTTTTGCATTGTTTCTCTTTAGCTTCTGGCTTGAAAATTAATGTAAAAAAAGTCACTTGCTTGGAGTTGGAGTCTCGAATGAACGCTAACGTATTGCTATACCAATAACTTATGTGTGTGCAATTATGAAGCTCCTTCAAGTATCTTTGGCGTTTATGGATTGTGGGAACATGTTCCGCGAATCGATGCTTGTGACGAAACGTTGATTAATTTGAGGCCCTCCGGTTGTCAACATGGAAAGTCTAAAACTTTATCCATAGGGCGGCGGATCCACGTTGCTACAATTGGTACTTGGTTCATCTCCTATTTATGCTAATGTCTTTATAAAAGGTGTCCAAAGTCTGTTATGACTTCCATTGGAAGCAATTCGTAGAAATTTTTACAGGTCTCAAAGCTGATAAGACTATTACATGTAAAATTGAGTAAAGTTCTAGCACGCAAAACAATTCGGGTGGATCTAAGGATTTTCAACCTCTTTTCCTAATAGAGCCCATCACATGAGCTGGGTTTTGGCGTTTTATTTTTCCATGAAAATAATTCGTTTTGAGGTGTCGTTTTATTTCGGCTGGTAAAGGTCCATGGTTCCTTTTCGTTCAGGTTCGATCTGGGTTACTTCTTTAGTGAGAACCATTACTATGAAGTTAATGGGGCAGAAGGCCCAAAGGGTTGATAGTTTTTATCTCACTGTTAAAACGTGTGGGAAACGGTTTTGTCCTACTAAAATTTTGGTTCGATCCCCAAGATTGTTTTAAATGTCCTAATCTGGTGTAACGAGTTTCCACTTCATTTTTGCCCTTGAACTAACAAATCTATTAGTGTGGCGGAGAAGTATACAACATTGGTTGATACTCTTTTCGGCGGCCCGTTAAGGAAGGAGGGAGCGAGTCGGCTCAACTGGAAGTCGTTATCTGAATTAATTGAAGGGGTAATTTTGTCTAATCTCGTGACCGTTGTTATGGTACATGAATGGTTCTGGGACTTGACAGAGTTAAGGATGTACGTAATATGCTTGAATGATTATTTTCTCCCCAAACAGAAGTGGCTACGCGTGGCTTCCTCAAGCTTCCGATTAAGCTCAATTGTGTTTGCTTGAGATTATAATCTTGATCGTTTGCCGACTAAATCAAACTGATTCGAAGGGGTATTCAGTTGCTACCCTATATGCCTGAACTGTATTCTTATGTATGTCGATGTGCCGCACATTTTTTCAAGTTGTCCTTTGGCGATTGAAGTCCCTCGGTCATGTTTGTCGTTGGTGGGATGTTGTGTGGGTGCCTTGTGGCTCTTACACCGAGTGGCTTCTTGGTTGTTTGTCGATTCAAATAAATGGGTTCCAGATTAAAAGTCTATTTGAAGGGGTTTTTTTGTGTATGTTTCCTGGAAGAACATTTTGGATGACAGAAAGTTTGGAGATTTTTTCGTCAAAAAAGCCTCGGAAAGCAATGATGGTTTTTACGACATGTTGACGTTCTTTTTTTTATGTGTATCCCCGTCTAGATGTTAAATTTTCTTTAGTTGGGATGTATTTGTGGTGAAAAAACCCTTCTCCTTAATTCCTTGTAATTTGTGCTAGCTTCTTGCTAGTTTTTTTTCTAATAATAGTTGCCGTTCAAAAAAAAAAAAATTATGCTACGGATTTATACTAAATGTTTCATTATATGTATATCGATTTAAATATTTTAGTAAGAATTTTTTTGGATGAAAAAATTAACTTTGTTAAACTGACATGTACTGAGGTTGATGTTGTTGTTTTAATTTAATTACGCATATCATGTTTTACACAACATGCGAGTTTAATAACACATAATGAACATTGATGAAATTAATATATAAAGTTTTTATAAATGTTTTTTTGGATATCCTTATATAAATTTAAATAGAAATGACATGAGTCGTTGTTATAAATACAATCACGTATATTTGTTTTCATATCACAATAACTCGTGCTTACAACTGATATGTATAATACCGTAAATAAGTATTTAGCATGTTTAATATATGAACTCATGAACACATAAGTTAAACTTATAAAGTGGAATAACGTGATTCATCATTGAACACATTATTAAAAAAATCAGATATCCTTACTTAAACCCATGATGAGAAATAACATGAGTTACTTGTATACGTACAACTTCATGTACTTATTTACATACACAATAACTTGAGCTTTTATTTATATGTGTTGGGCCAAAAATTTGTCATAATTGTCTTTGAAAATATTTGAACATAAAATAGCATCACCAATAAAGAAGTTAGTGAGTGTTGTACAAAGCTCATTCAACAACAAACTTCAGGGACATCGAAGACCAACTGAAGAAACACCACCTCACTCATGCGGTGTTAGTGAGTAAATTAACTGAGCTATAAACAACATCAAAGTCGTTGAGATCTGACAAATGTCTCCCTGACTCTGAAACATTATCATTGAAGTAACAAACATGAAATATGAGTTGAAACTTCGATCCCCTGAAAAAGGTAAAAGCATAAGCACTTTTTCTTAAAGTCAAAAAGTAGAAAAGTGGTTGCTAAAGTACATTAGAAAGTGAAGCTACATATGAAAGCATTAAATAGTATGTACTATTTCACCAAATGTTTGACACCTAACCTACTACAACATGTGACTTCACTCTTCTTCTCAATATATATATATATATATATGTGTGTGTGTGTGTGTGTGTGTGTGTGTGTGTGTGTGTGTGTATATGTTTGTATAGAGATATTTAGTGAGTCTAAACAAACAAAAATGATACAAATGTATTATAGTTGATAGGATCCTCCTCTCATTGAAGTATAAGCTTAGCTTTGATTCATTAGATTTTATTTGTCATTAAATCGGGATAGTGTTTCACAACCATGCCTTATAAATCTTTGATATTTATAATAAGATTTATACACATTGAAAAGTAACAAATTGTGTTATTAGTGTTATATTGGTCTTGTGTTAAACATATTAATGTTTTTCGCAAATCTTTGTACCAACTAGTAGTATTAAGACCGGGTGGATTATTCTCATAATCCAGATCCTTTTGAAAGACTACTAATAACATTTAAGCTATGTCAATATTAGGGTAAAAGCTTCAAAACTTGCTACTACTATTGCAACTTTTGAGGGAGAGAAATACACTAATATTGACTAAAAGCCAAAATACAACCCAACAAACCTATGTCTTCGCTAAGTGAAACAAATCAAAGTCAACAAACTAAAGACAAAAAGCGAAAACAATACTCCAACACATTCACGTCACACTTACACACACACATAAAAAGAAGCCAATATCCCAAGAACCTCACATCACAAATACCTTAAAAAACAAAAAATAAAAAACAATAAGTGTGTACCAAAACAAAAATAACAAAACCTATTATCACACAACAAAAAACCAAGACACACATAGATTTGTTCATACAAACACAACCAACAATAAACAACAACAACAACCCATGAACTTCTCACCGAGAACCCCCACACTACCACAACTCAGATCCCACAACAATCATTCAATTCACAATAAAAAAACCATATCCTGTGAAAAAAACATAACCCACACATAAACCCAGATTCACTACCCGAAACCTCAAATCTAACTCAAACAATTACAAACTCACTACAACCCAACAATATCAATACGAGTATCCTCCGTATTTCTCTAAACCAACCACAATCAAACAACAAAACGACACCAAAAATAAAAAACCCACAACCACAAAATCCACATCGGCGCTCTTCTGACGACTTCTATTCCGGTAACGACAACACTAGTTATCAACAAAGAAACCTATAATTCTCGATCTAACAAAAAACCATTACAAACCAATCACAGTCACAACCCACAAACACCAACACAAAATCCCACCCATCTCATCCTTCCACAAAACCACAACCAAAATCACTCGATTCGGCAATGAAAACAACCACAACAGGTGAGTTATTTTGATCCGTGTCAGGCTCAACGGCAGTGGTAGTTATCAAAACTCAAATAAAATGAGTTTGTTCCTTGAATGGGAAGGATATAAGGTTTGTTCAGTGTAATGAAGTTGAGTAAAACAAATCAGTGAATGAAAATGGTTTGTTTAGTTTTAAGAGAAATTGAATTGGTAGAGTGGAACTGATTAAAAAGAATCAGTGAATGGAATGGTATAGGGTTTGTTCAGTTGTTTGAAAAACTAAGGAATAAAAAAAGGGCATGGAATCAGTACGTAAACATATACTGAAACTAAATTGATCCCCAAAACTTACCCATGGTCATTGAACCAATCACGAACCCTTGAACCTACTCTCTGAACCCGGGCACTGACCCATGTCACAAAACCTGAAACCGAACCTCCAAAACTAAATCCTTAAGCTCCCAAACTGAACTCCCCAAACCAAACCCCGGGAACTAATCTAAACCCCAAGGTCAATCCAAACTCAACAACAAGGGCTAAACCACATAGTTTGAACCTCAAGGTATGAACATGCGCATTGAATATGAACCTCGATCACTGACCCCTGAACCTTACTCACTGAAACTGGGCACTGAACCCTGGTCACTGAACATCAATATGCATATGCATCAAGGAGCTTTAGTAGAAAGAAACATTAGGGATCTTAAAGTCCTTGAACATGAAGCATGAACAAAGTTCAACTACATCAACAACAAATGATCAAAATTTGTTCTTTTTTATTTATTCTTTGTAATTCAGTATGTAAGAAGAATCCATTATGCTCACTTACTCTAAAGGTATGATCATGTAAAAATGTAAACTAATGATAGAAAATGGGCAGGTCTGATTGGTTTGGTAGCCTGTCGGGCAGGTCTGATTGGTTTGGTAGCCTGTCGGGCAGGTCTGATTGGTTTGGTAGCCTGTCAGAATGGTTATTCCTTTAACTATCGGATTTAGGACCCATCTGTGTCACAGTATCAGTCTCCATGGGGTCAGTATCAAGATATGGTGATGATAATTAGATTTTGTGGTGCTTTTTTCCATATTAAGTTAGAAGATGAGCTCTTTAAGATTGAAGGTTAGTAAAATTACTTTACAGCTTATTCAACTTTAGGATGCGACGTTTCAATATGGTTTGAGACATATACTTAAACTTTTATGATAGATTTTTTAGAGTTACCCGTTGACATAGTGAGCTAAATTAAGAATGGTTGACTAATAAATCTTAACCCATCAACACATATACTGCAAAATAATTTTAGAAAATTAATCTCAGTATATAAATGAATAACAAAATGAACTTACCTTGAAAATCCTAAACACGTGATAATTAAGGTTATTTATTTGGGAACTCTTGATTGCGGAATAACGGACACCAGTTTAGATGTGGTGGACTTGACTATTTGGGTTTTATAGGTCTTTTGGTGGTCATGTTGTCACTTACTTGATAAAGTGTCATCAGATTTCTTTTGTCATTAGTTTAGTTACGTGTTGTGTTTACCTATTAATCTTATTATAAATTATATAATTTTATTGGCATGTTATCAGATTTAGTTTCAGTTCTAATTTTTATTATCATATATATATATATATATATATATATATATATATATATATATATATATATATATGTTTCCTTAATTTGTTGTTTCCGTATCTCTTAGGTTCTGGCCTAGGCGATCAGATTTCATCCGAAAGTACCCGGAATTCTCTCGAGTGTCGACACAGTCCAAGACGTAGTATTTTACCATTTTATAGCAGCAAGAAGTAGGGATTCTCCTTCTTTCAATAGTAGTCCTGTCTCTCATTCCCAACACGAAGGTAATCCAAATTCTTCATAGTTTTATTTATTCATTTATGATTGCTAATAGCTTTACTTCAATAATTGGGGTGTTTATTGTAGGAATTTGCAGAAGTCGGTTTTTTGAACGAATATGGTGAAGGGAGTAGGTATAAGATAGAGGAAGTAATTGGTAAAGGAAGTTATGGTGTTGTACGTGAAAATCTTCTCTTTGTGAGCGCTACAGCAATCTATCGGACGATAGGAAAGGTATTGCGAAGCACTAATCTTAATTACATTATCAAGTTTTTAACAGTAAGAAGTATTCTCTACATTAAGTTTTGGTATTGGAGATGGTACTGTATCTAGGACACTAAATTTGTGTGATATAGTAACAGTAAGAAGTATTTTTTTTCTTTTTGTTCTACCAAGTGAAGGCCGAAAACAAATTAGCCAAACATACTCCCATAGCCAATTTTATGATTATAAATGTTTGACCCGTTCAAGATAAGTCATAATTCTTAACCCGAATCAACCCACTCATAAAAGACATGGGTCATAATTGCCCTTATTTTCAAGAGAATTAAAGTTTAACGAGACCAGATGAATAAGCCTCTTATATTAACATTTGTATGTACTGACATGGGCAGAAGAATATATTTATCAGTTTATATTGTTGATGCAGATCTAAGCTTTGATTCAGGAGTTAGGCCTCCAGAATGATGGCCTCACTGTTTACGTGATAAGCATTTGCTTCTGTAACTCTGTACCTTGGCTGCAGTATTGGAAAAGTGGAGATTTGCGCAAGGATTTGACTTAAAGGCATGTCGAGAACGTGACAACAATGGTAGCATCTAATGCTTGCAAGATGTTTGTATTGAACCCAATATTGTAGTATGTTCAATGTATAAAGTCATGCATCATTTTGGTCGACACAATTGGTTAGCAAAAGTAATGTATAGAACCGTGCAAATCTTTTGTATATATTCTTGCATCTCTTTATCCACGTGCCAACACAAGACGGAAAACCCCGCGCTCTGCAGCGGAGCGCGGGTTAAAAACCTTGTTTAGTAAAAAGGGAAATGGTTAAGGGTTTACTCGATGTGATATCTCATGATGTTCAAGGAATCTAAAATTTATTCAAAGTAACGCTTAATGAAATATGGAAAATTCAACAAACACATCGTTTTTGTGTTACATCCGTATTTTGGTTTAATAAATATTATTATAATGTGTTTATATATATTATATATATTTACAATACCATGAGTTCATATAAGATATGCGAGTGGCAAGGCAAAGCTACTTTGATTCACTAGCCGTGTGTAAGTCAAAGTGGAAGTCAAATACTATTGTCTAGTCTTCTAGGCTATCTACCTTTCTTGTTAAATACTATTTAGGGGGTGTTTGGGATTGCTTATTCAAAATAGATTATGCGTTTTGAAAATGAATAATCAGATAATCAGCTATTACAAAACGTGATTTTGAAATATAATGTTTACTTTTTTGAGTCTTTGATAAATTAAATTATTTATAACTTTACAAATAAAATGACCAAAAAGGACATGTTTATTATTATTATGTAATGACATAAAATTTGTAACATATACGATCTTTTATACAAAACTTAACAAACACTACAATTTTTTCATTAAAATTCAATCGATTTAATGTAATTTATTATAGATATAGATAAAAAGAAAAAGAAAAAGTCTACAAGTAGTGGTAGTGTAAATATTAAACTAGTAATACACAATTACCCTTTCACATTTTCATCCACCTACCCCAACTTCTTTTCCTCAAAAGTTCACCATCAACATCATCTGTTCACTGCCAGTTACCACCATCCAATCACCACTTTTTATGGTCTTTGACAAGAGGTAGAATAAGTCAAGAACATACATACACGTGTAATAGTATTTTTTACATTATTCATTATAAACTTGGTTTTAAGATCTATACATCTATTAGTGTTATTAGACTAAAGTTGTTTTCACAAAGAAATAAGATTGATTGAGAGTGGTGAGCATAAGGGATATTTTTGTAATTTCATCACTAAAAAAGGTGCGTTTTGCAAAAGCAGGTACTCACCAGCTTTTTGACACTGACGTTTTGAGACAAGTGATTTACATCTTTTTCTATCCAAACACTTTCAACTAGATTTTTGCGTTTTCAAAACGCAATAAGTAGATAATCTGCTTCCAAACGCACTCCCAAACACCCCCTTAGTATATCTTGTTAAATGTTAAGAGCATGTTTAGTCTGAAATTGATGAGAAGTTATTGGTAAATGTCTAGTCTATAGCTTTCATGCATAATTTTAGCGTTTTCTTGATATTCAACTTGAGTTTATGTTATGAGGTTAACCCTGAATTCCTTGTGCCATCTTAGGCGGTGATCTTATAAAAATGAGAAAGGTAGATAGCCTAGAAGATTTCCTTGTTTGTTAAGCTCTCGAGAACTAATATTGCTTCCGCTACGTCACAATAGCCCATTTGCTTTAAAAGTGAAAGTATCGTATTTTCATAAATTAAGTCGGTGTTATACTTCATTTGAATAATGTTTTTAAATAGAAAGAGAAAGACAATTTAAAATTCTTGTTTCGTATATCATGTATTGGTTGCATAAAAAAAACGATGAAGAAAATTGGGGCGTAACATCTTTTGTGTGAATTTTTCAACTTCAACTATATAAATTTTAATTAACCCGAAATAAAAACTAAAACTCATCAGGTAACCTCAACACATTCCACAAAAATATGAAAACACACGTATTTGATACCCATAGTAATGATGACCATTTCATTCGGTCGGTCGCCTACGTCGACCACGCCCCCTCCCCCCGAAGATTAAATAGGACGTGTCCCCAGACCCTCAAAAATGAATTAAAGGGTCGTTTGGCCGACCAAAAGAAATGAGTGAGTTTGTGAGTGAGTGTTTTTTTCAATTTAGTTTTGTGGGGTTTTTTTTACTGCGGTCGTCTTACTATGAGCATTTAGTCATGCATTTGGTCTAGCTAAGTTGGCGCTGAGGTGACAGACTGTTTGGTCAAATTTACGGTCACCACTCACCACTACTATCAGTCTAATAGTTCACATGCCTAACAAAACAAGCTTAAAAGTATGCATAACGATAAAATTGAGAAACATGTCCCGATCAATAGTGAAGAGTGTGTGTGAAGATAAAATGAGAGAAACAAAATAAAAAATATGTCAAGTGGGTGTGGTTGAGGGTTTTCCATCGCCACATCATCTTAACATTGTCAAAAAACACTATGTTTATCTTTTCCTCAACTTTTCCTAAACCAGTGCAGCGCTCTCTCTCTCTCTCTCTCTCTCGGTCTCTCTCTCTCTCTCTCTCTCTCTCTCTCTCTCTCTCTCTCTCTCTCTCTCTCTCTC
>BQNB010069039.1:5063-33635 GCA_026074375.1 Tanacetum coccineum | reverse complement strand
CTCATCAAATATAACCTGTAATCAAAGACAAAGACAGCTATACTAAGCATAAAATGTGCGATATACAAATATACAATATGAATTTAGGGTTTGACTCGATAAAGCAGTACTGATAGGATGAGAGAATTGGCAAACTTATTGGTTTTGCAGGTTTATAACAGAAGATTTCATATTTTAAATGTTATGAAAGTTTTATTTTCAAAAATAATTAAAAACTTTAAGTTTTCTGGACCTGGGAGTTCGACGCCGTCAGGAGAATCCTGACCCTGTCATAGGTGTCGTGGTGACGGCGTTGCATGTAAACCGTGACGCCGTCTCCACGTTCTGTGAATACGAAATTTTTGTTTTTGATGAAGAATTTCCTAGACTTGATTCCATAAGTTAATTCCTATAAAAATAGTTGCATAAAATCTGAGATTTGACAATTTAATCATATGACTCAAAACTGAAGCGGATTAATCTAAACAATTCATTTAACATGTTTGAATTTGGCTCAAAAGCCGGATAAATTCCCCTACACTTATTGTTTGCAAAATACCTTTGATTGAAATTAAGACGAGGTTAAAAACAATACAAAGCATGATTACAAGATAGAGTTCAAACATGATAAAACATGATAAAGAATTAAAACACACATGACACTCCTAATTTAACGGGAAAAGTAAATTGGGTTGCCTCCCAAGAAGCGCTTTTCTTTATTAACGAGTCTTGTAGCTAGACTCGAAGTCACATGTCCTTACATAACTTCTTCTTCATCTTCCAATCCAGTTGCATATTCAGGGCCTAACACTAAACATTCCCTCGTAGAACCCTAATATCTTACTCATTACATAGTCGACTCCTCTTCTCTTGTCCTCTTCGTTCCTAAGGTAGACTGATTTTGTGTGTTCTTTTTCTAGGTTTGACAACGAGTTGTATTGTTCTATCTTATGGGGCATTTTATAGGAAACTTCATCGTCTCCATTGGTGAACCTAACTACTCATTCGGGTAGGTCGTGAGTCATATTGGATATTTCAATGAAAGGCCTCCCTAGTACTACTTGTGACAACCTAGGGTCTATGATCGAGCTGATATCCTCTCAGTGAAATTACTAATTCTTCCATTTGCATTTTCCCTAGGGTTAAGTTTTCTCCTCATGATCCAATTATACATCATTCGGGTCATGATATTTAGAGGGGAGTTAAGGTCAATGTAGGCTTTTTCGACATGCACATGCCCAATGTTGCATGGTATCTTAAGGTTGGAGGAGCATCCCTCTGTGATGATGGGGTTTCGCATAAATATTAAGGGGATCGAGCCACACATAAGGTACTTATGTTAGGTTAGCTCATCTCTAGTTGGAAACATGTCGAAGTATTCTACCGCCGGTCCTTCCGTTGTTGTCCCTTCACCTTCATTGGGACTCTCATTTTGAGGTTCATTATCTCGTATGATCTCGATGAACATTACTTCTCTATCCTCCTCTTTAGTGCAGATAAATTTTGTATTGGAGGATTGAGGAACCAATCCGAGCGATTTAAGCATCGAGTCACAACTTCGTACTCTTCAATTGTGATGGAAGACTAATGGATTAGGTTGTGGCTGCGGGTTAAAGTTGATGTTTCCAAGGTTGCCTTTTTCTTCTTGTCCTATGTCAGGCTTATTATCTTGGGATTCTTCAGGCTGCTTGTGGTGGATTGTGATGGCGTTGATTGAGCTATGGATGTTGGAATTGAGCAATTTCAAAAATTAAGTTGAGTAATAACGAGCCAGATAAAAGTGGATGAGTCCCCAGTTTCGGGTTCTTAACCGTATCGCTAGGTAGCGTGCCCGCTATTCGATCAATGATGGCCTTCAACACAGTGTCAATTTTGTTGGTCATCTCGCTTTGCTGTCGTTTGAAATTGGCTTCAAACTTGGATAGTCTAGCGTCTTGAGATGCCATGAACTCGGAAACCAGTCCTTCTATATTCGATTGGTTGTTAAAATTTTAAGGACGGTTGTTGAAGGAACGGTTATGGGATCAACCGTTTGGGTTGGAACAACTTAGGTGTGTATGTAAATTATTTTTTAGAAAAATTGGAGTTGTTCCACTTAAGTTCGGTACGTTTCCATGATGGAATTAGGTGTACACTAAGATTGTTTTGCTCGGGCTTGAAGGTATACCACTTACCTCTCGCTTCATCGGTACGCGAGGATGTGTGTGATTCAACAAAGCTTGTTCGGGATCTTTCAAAATTATCAATACTAAATTGTCGTGGGGACCACTACAGATCTCACATGAAGGAGTGATTTTGTTACTTGAGTAGGTTGTATAGGATCAATGTGAGCTTCCATCAAGCGTTGGACTTGATTTTCAAGCTCGATTAGACGGCGGTCGGATGTACTCGGGACATCTTGAGGTAAAAGCGATTTGCCTATGATCCACCAGCTTAGCGAATCCCTGGGACTTTCCAACTTTCTTGGCAAAGAGGGCGGGGTCCCCCTAATAATGCCCAGGATTCTTTAGCGTTGAGGTCACGAAGCTTACCACCGGTCGATTGGTCAATGGTTTATCTTGTGACAGGATTGACATGGTCATAAAAAATTTCAACTTGGAGCTAAAGGTCTATGCCATGATGAGGGACTTTTTGGAGTAAGTCCTTGAAACGAGTCCATGCTTTGGATAGAGATTCTCCATGATGTTGTTGGAACATCAGGATATCATTGCGGAGTTTTGCGGTCCTTCCCGATGGAAAGAACTGAGCAAGGAATCGGGTAGCAAGATCCTCCCATGTAGTGATGGATCCTGCCGAAAGACGTTCAAGCCAATTGCTAGCTTGATCGCGTAGGGAAAATTGAAATAAACACAAGCGTGTTCTTTCCCTATTGTCACTGTCAATATCAAGTGAGTCCACAAGTTTAAGGAAATCCTTGAGGTGTTGGTTTGGATCCTTGGACCGAAGTTCGTAGAATGAGCATCCGTTTTGCACCAACTGGATGGTGTTGGATCGAAGAGGTACTACGTTGTTCCCTACGGGGAGCTCAATGGTATTCCTATAGCCATCGTGGCTAGGTTTGGAGTAGTCTCCTAGAGTACGAATAGGATTCTGATCTCCTATGGTGGTTGACGAGAATGGGTTACGAAACAGATAGCACAAAGAAAAGATAGACTAAAAGAAAGCTACTATGCGGAATTATATTCTCACTTAAAAGGATTCAAGCAAGTAGAACTAAGCTAAACTATGATCAATACCTAATTATTCCCCAGGCGGCGGCGCCAAAAACTTGATGCGGTCGTCATTAGACTTCAACAAGAAGTTTTACAACTCCCTAGGCAGAGCACCTAATCGTTGTAGTAGTAGTATAGGCAAGAATCGAGGGTTGTTACCGTTAACTCGAGGAATAGGTTGGGAATGCTTGATCATGGTCTAGCAGAATTCTAGGGGTTGAGAGAAGATTATTTTTGTATTTTTATGTTTTATAGAAAGCAAGTAAATCATATAATTAGAGAGGTTTAGTTTGGTTTTAGCTAATAAACTAAATGACAACTATGCTAATGGTGATAACAATAGGATAAAATACTGTGTTTATTTAATCATGTATTACTCCCTAGATTGCTTCTCCTAGTGTTGTTACCTTGTCAAACTTGTGATGATCTGTGTAATTATTTCTTAATTCATAAACAAATTACACGAACCCGTCGTCTACTTAGTATTCTATTAGAGCAACGCACCTGTAAGGTAGTATGAATACTATTACAAGGCCCCTAAGAGTACACTAAGTGCATGTGAAATATATTAAGATTGGATCAACCAATTAGGGGGCAAGTGTAGTATGAAGCCTGTTACCCCGATGGAATCCTTTCTACACAATCAAGTTTTCCTAGACATATCAACAGCAGATGCAGACAAAAACAGGTTTTCCTAAAGACCTAACATGCACATCATACAAGAAGCAACATCCAACTAATATCTATATTTTAGCAGGCTTAGCCTAGCAGTTAATAAAGCAAAACAAGATGAATCAAAGCAACACATATACATATTACAGATTAATTAAACCTTACTTGATTAAAACATGAGTTGGAGGAAGTACAATAGGGTTTTTAGGCCCTAAATTCGTCCCTAACAGCTGCTAAACGACCTCAGGTTTGTACCCCTTTTTTATTCTAAAGTTACACACTCAAAACCCTAAATTTGGGTTTGTATATATAGGAAAAATGATGTGACGGCGTCGCGTTTTAATCGTGACGCCTTCATGAAAGAGAATATTCTAGATAATGGGATGGGTCGTGTGCTATTGTGACGCCGTCGTGAGATCCAGTGACGTCGTCTTGGTCTTCGTTGTGACGGCGTCACGTTGTATTTATGACACCGTCTCCAGCCACTATAGAGAAATTCTTGAGCAATTTTGGTGTAGGTCCATAGTCTTGTCCATTTCTTCTCCAAATGAGCCCAAATCACGTGAAAAGGAACGATTAAGTACCTATTTTGGGCATAAACACATGATTTAGGAGGTTAAACGGCCCTGAAAAAGTGTATAAAATGACACCTCATCATGCATAAAAATAAAGAACTAATAACGTCCAGACATTTAATACGCTGTATGGTATGGAGCAGATACGCCGTATTGATATATGGGAAGACAGACTCAATAAAAATAAATAACATTCCGGGTTGTCTCCCGGGAAGCACTTTTGTTTACAGCTAAGTCTTTAAGTTAGACTTTCCTTCAGCTTCCTTCACCATTCCATCTCATGCACGCTAACGTGCTCGTGTGTGAGCCATTCTTCAGTCTTCGCATCTCGGATATAGTCAGGTCCTAAGTTCAAGACTCCTTTGTAGAACCCATTTAGCTTTTGGTATGTGTGCGAGATTCCGTTCATCTTATCATGTTCACTTACTTTCAGTAGTGGTGGGATCTTGTTGCATTGTACATTTGTGTGGTATTTAAACCTTGGATATGACCGCACCATTTGGTAAGTTACTTCTTCATTACCATTGTAAATGGTAATCATTCCATCAAACCGTCTTGCTTCAATCCTAATTTCTTTTAAAAATGGTTCACCAACAATAACATCACCCATTCCTTCATCACGATAAGCATCCATATCTTCTAAAACTGCAAAATCCGTCACAACAAAAATGGTTCCAACAAAAATAGGCACATTCATTCAGGCTCCTACAACATTATTCCCTTTGTACACTAATTTGTCTTTCATTATAGAGTTATGAAACTTTTTGGACATCACATTGACGTACAAGATTAGGAAGAAGTTGACGTGTATAAATTCGAATCCTATCATGCGTGAAAACTTTAGGTTGTGGGCATAATCTATACGGATCTTCTTATCATAGTCATAATAACTAGGGTAATCATTAATTCCAACATTAAGTTCATCATTCCTAGATTTGACTATATCATCCACGGGTGCATCAATTACTTCACCTTCCTTAATGGTGGGTAACAATTTATCAACCTGATTCCTCCTAAGTTATAATGGTTCATTTAGATCATTCAATTCGATGTAATCTTCATTCAAAGGGTCTAATGATCTATTTAACACCAAAGTCTCTTCCATTAGCCTAGCTTCTAAATCAAGTTCCATTCTTTCTCTCAAACTTAACATGTAGACCCTCTTAATTAAACTACTAGCAGGTTTAACACTTTTGAAAATAATCTTCTCATCCCCTACCCTTAAAGTAATTTTTCAATTAAAAACATCAATCTTAGCATGGGCAGTAGATAAAAATGGTCTTTCGAGGATCAAGGGCACTTTGACATCCTCGAGCATATCTAGAATTATAAAGTCTATGGGGAAAACAAACTTACCAATACCTACTAGCACGTTTTTAGCAATTCCTTTTGGATATTTCACTGTCCTGTCTACTAATTCCACTATCAACTTAGTGTGAGCTAATTCGCCTAAACCTAAGTTAAGGTAGGTCGGTGTAGAGGCATAACACTAACGTTAGATACTAAGTCAGCAAGGGCATTATCAAAGCAAACATTATTAATATAACAAGGTAAAGTAAAACTCCTTGGGTCTTTCTACTTTTGGGATATGGAATTATCGATATGTGAAGCTCCATATAAGTTAGCTTCCACGAAAGACGAAGTTAAAGATAAACAAAGCATAAATACAAGATAGTTAAAACATAATAAAACAAACTATGAAGAATAAAACAGACAAGACACACCTAATATGCGGGAAAGTAAATTGGGTTGATGAGACGTGCTTGGGTTGCCTCCCAAGAAGCGCTTATTTTTTTTCAAGTCACGAGCCTGACACTACCCTTATTTAACAGATAAAGGGGAGGGTTCCCCTACACTTGAGTTTAAGTGCGGGTGATAGTAACGGTACATACCATCGTTGTGAGAAGGGGTTACATGCTAAAAAATTGGTTGTTAAATAATATGCTCCAAATGGTGTGCTTCTAGAATTCTACCTCTCTAATCTTCATTTGGCCTATCAAATAAACTAAGTTCTTTTCCTAGAAAAGAAACCTCCTTAGATTCTAATTCCCAATCATCATCTATCATCCCTAATTTCGATAAATCAACACCTAAGGATCCACTAAGTTCTAATAAACCTAGTTTAAATCTATAATGTTTCTTAGGGTCATCTACACATGGGCGATAATAGCAATAAATATCTTTAGGTTGAAAATATGCCACATAAGGTGAAGGTGGTGTATGAATGGTCAATGGTTCTACTACCTTCATCTTAAAACTATCCAGACTATGTGGTTTGATGGGTATTTAGGGACCTCTTTCGTCTCCTAGACTTACATCTAAGGTTAGAAAATTAGCTAAAGGCTTTGGTTGAGGCTTCGATTTGTCAAAACTAGGAACTTCCTTAGAACTAAGAGGAATTTCATAATTACAAGTATTCAAGCCTATATCCTCTAGTTTCATGTAGTCCAAAGGTTCTACCTCTGTCGGGATTCCTATAGTTTCATCTACTTCTTCTGGGTGAGTCACAGGCGGTGTGGTTTAATCAAATGATGGGAGGAATTATGGGGTACTTTGTGGGCTTGGATTATCCACCTTATCCTCCATCGTATCTAGATCACCTACGGGCTCATCATCTAACCATGCCATACACTTAGGTATCTTAACTCTAACCACTTCATTCTCAACTAATTGAGTTTTCAAATTTGCTATTATTTGGTCAAAAATAGTGCTAGTTGTGTTTTTCCACTGTTTATCGCATTGGGCACAATCCTCAATGGTTTCCCATGCTTCTTTAGCACTTAATATCCTAAGGTTCCTACCTACTGCATAGTCAATGTCTATTTGAGTAATCTATTGACATGATCATAAAAGAATTAAGCCAGGGACCATAAATTGAGGCCATGATGAGGGACTCTTTGGATTAAGTTTTTGAAACGAGTCCATGCATCGTAGAGAGATTCATCTTGATGTTGTCAGAACATCAAGATATTATTTTAGAATGGGAAGGTTATGTTTCGTGATAGGTTTTGAGAAGGGTTGGTTGGTGGTCTTTCATACATCATGATGGTGAACGAAAGATTGATTTACAAAACAAAGGGCACAAAGAAAAGATAGATTACAAGAAAGCTAATATGCGGAAATTAAAGTCTCACTTGAAAGGATTCAAGTGAGTAGAACTAAGCTAAACTATGATCAATACCTAACTATTCCCTAGGTGGCGGTGCCAAAAACTTGACGTGCGATCGTTGTAGGACTTCTATAAAAGAAGTTTTACAACTCTATAGGCAGTGCACCTAATCGTTGTAGTGTAGTATAGGCAAGACTCGGGGTTGTTTATCATTCACTTGGGGAATAGGTAGGGAAGGCTTGATTATGGTCTAACAAAATTCTAAGGGTTGAGGGAAGATTATTTTAGTTTTTTTGTATTTTATGGAAAGCAAGTAAATCATATAATTGGAGAGGTTTGGTTTTAGCTATTAACTAAATATTAACTACGCTAATGATGATAACAAAGAGATAAAAGATTGTGTCTATTTAATCATGTAATACTCCCTAGATTGCTTCTCCTAAATTGTTTTCTTGTCACCCTTGTGATGATCTATGTAACTATTTCCTAAAGCATGAATGAATTACACGAACCCGCCGTCTACTTAGTATGCCGCTAAAGCAACGCACAATGCATTTAAAAATGCAAGGAAGTAGAAGCATATTACACGGCCCCTAGGAGTTTACCTAAGATGCCTATGAATATATTAAAAAGTAGATCAACCAATTAGGGGCAAGGAGCATTAAGACTGTTACCACAATGTAATCCTTTCTACACAATCACTTTCCCTGGACATAACCACTGCATGCAAACAAAACTGGTTTTGCAAAGACCTAACCTGCACACTATCACAAGAAGCACATCACTAAGACTACATTCAAGGATTTCCGTATACAATCATAAATAAACACAATAAGAGGTTTAGCCAATCATGTTAAAGATAAAGCAAGAACAATAAATCAAATAACACGTAGACATATTGAATGATTAAGTAAACCTTACTTGGTTAAAACATGAATTGGAAGAGGTATAATAGGGTTTTAGGCCCTAAAATCGTCTCCTACAGCTGCAAAACAAACTAGGGTTCGTACCCTCTTGTTTATTCCTAAAGTTACACAACCAAAAACCATAAATTCGAGTTGTATATAATAGGAGAAACGACGCACGAGCGTCGCCGTTTTAATCATGACGCCATCGTAATATAAATCTTCCTAGATCTGCATTTGAGTTTGGTGTGGGCTTTGAATAAGATCTCGTTGGTTATTTGGAATTCACAGATGAATGTTCTCATCTCTTCATGTTCTCGTTTTCATTCGTCAATGAATTTGTATAACATTTCTTCCATTGTTAACCTTATTTTCGGATAGGTAAAGTGATATGGACGAAGTCCGGATGCTGCTCCTGAAAAATAAGACATGATTCAAAGTAAAGCTATTTTAGGGAAATAGACTTGCAAAGATATTTAAAAACTTAAGTCAATACGCCGTATACAAATAATTGAATACGTTGTATTACTGAACAGAACGGAGACGCTGTATTGGACAGAAAGGTAGATACGCCGTACTCAATGGAAGTGGATACGTCGTATCGGTTTATCGACCAGAACAGTAGTGGATACACCATATCGGTTTATCGACCAAAACAGTGTATTTAGAGAAAACAATTAAACTAAGCAAATATACAAGCAAACAATTAAAGACAAATATACAGAGCATACATAATTATACACTAATCTAAATTGCACTAATCCTAAGGGTTAGATTAATCAAATGTTAAAAATCAAAATATCAAATAAAAATCAAGATTAAATTTTCACTCTCCGGTAGCGGCGCCAAAAACTTGATTGTGTCGTTGTGTGGTGTATGATTTTATGATTTTAAGTTTTAAATTTATATTTTCCGACTTTACCAAAAACAACACTTTAACGGGCAGTGTACCCAGTCAGATGGGAGTTTCGTGGTAAGTAGGGTGTCGATCACTAAGAGCGAGAAACAATCTTTCAATTTATTAATATTTTGGTTATCTAAACTAAGTTAATTCTATTCTATGTTAAACCTATGCTAAACCTATGTTAATCCTAAATCTAATGGATAAGGGGGTTTTTCAGCCTGAGAGACTGGCACGGGTTTTATGGTGACTAAAATCAACTTAAGACACTAAAACACACGCAAGCAAATTAACAGAAGATAAAAGAGCGGTCTAGCCAAATATAAGAAAATTGTATTAACCATTATTAATCCAGTCAGAACGTTGATTTGTTTATTTATTGCAATGATTACTTATCTTGAGGCGGCATATCATTCTTAAGACTTGTACCTCTTCCTAAGACCTAGATACGAAGAATTCTGTCACAATTAAACGTATCCGCATAAAGAATCCTTATTTGCTGATTATAATCTATCTTAGAGATTAAAGCAATGGTGATCTTGTTAAACCCTAGCTCATAGAGACTTTACCCACTTACTGCTTAAAGGCAATTCATACACTAGTAGTCCACTAACCAAGTCTTTACCAATTAATTAAGAACGTACTCGTTGATCCCAAGGGTCACCTGCCGGTCCAACTAAGCTCACAATCTAAGGGCAAAGATAGGTTATTATTTGTGATCCTATTGGTCTAGATGTATAAATCACTATATAGAGAGCCATCCCGGCATCTAGATTACTTGGTCCGTATCACTAGATCCAGTTGAATGATAGGTCGCATACAAAAGCACGTAAACAAGTATAAACTGATAAACATAAACAAGCAATCAACGATAAATTAAGCAATCGAGATAAACAAACCAAACATTCAGATCTTCATAATAATGGCTAATACCCGAAGGTATTAGCCTTCAAACGTCATAATCAATACAAAAGTAATAATTTAGCCAAGGTAAACTAACCGAGTTAACGAATGATACCAAAAACTGAACGATTACAAGAGTATAGGAGATTACAAGTTGTTTCCTATGGAATTAATTACGTTGCAAGACCTCTTCTGCTCTTCTTCTCCTCTGAAAATCGACTTTTATGGTTTAGGTATCGAAAATATGATTTAGCACACTTAAAACTTGTTTTGAGTTTTCTATTTATAAGGTCTGGAATATGGTCGATACGGCATATTGACTGAGGTCAATATGGCGTATCAGAGGATTCTTAGAGTAGGGAGCACGTTCGATATCTTCCAGAATATTTTATTTCCATAACTTGAATACAACGTATTGGTCTTCTTTGGATACGGCGTATTGATCCTTGATCCTTTGTGGTATTTTGTAAAGTGCATGCACAGATACGCCGGATCTTCTTTGATGGATACGGCGTATAGGATTTCAGAACAATAATCTTCAAATGTCTTCGTTTAAGCTCCAAAATGCATGTCTTTTTGCTAATCTTCACCAAGTACTCCATAATTACTGCAATTCTCAAATACAAACGATTAAGTAACAATTCTTTGCAATAATTAAACTAAATGGTTTATTTACATAGGATAAATGATGCTATAAAAGTAACTATAGGTCCTTGGTATAGGATCTGACTAGCCTTTGTAAGAACTATAGATAACTATGGATAAATCCAAATCAACTATAAGAGAGACACTGACTATGAATATCAAGTGTTAATGCGGAATCTTAACACAAGAAATTAAGATAGAAACTATAATTCTAAATTGCTATAAGCTCTTTGCTTCTATTGATATTTTCCAAAACGTACTACTTAAACAGTTTGTGACCTTTAGGGTTTATCTTATTACACCAAGGAAACCCTAATGGGATTTACAAACGTGTGAAAAGATAATACATATCTTTTCCTAAAATATCTCTAAGATAACTATTACTATTATGTTATATAAACGGACTTAACTATGAACAGAACTATACCTATGACCAGTAAGTATTAACTCTAGTATTGCTACTCTACCTGTACTTAACTTTAGTACTGCCAGACTTAACTTAGTCTGCCAGTTAAGTATTAACCTCAATACTAACAGAACTAACTATTACTACCAGACTTAACTGTTATACTACCAGTATTAAGTCTGTTACATTCTATTTTCCCAACAATCCTCCCCTAACTTGATCTTCACTTGTGAACTTCAAGTTCCTTCAAAACATTCTTGATCTTTACAACATCTTAGTGATGAAGAATCAAACCATGAAGATGCATCAGACACTGGTGCTGCACCTAAACAACAACAACAGATGATTCCTCAAACAACTGCTATCTCAAATATCAAACTCCCAATTCTAAAGAAGGAGGAGTATGATATATGGGCTATGGAGATGGAGCATTATCTTGAGTACATTGATAATGAAGTATGGAAGGTAATTCAGAATGGAAATCTCCAGAATGGAGAATTTCCAACTGGAAAGGATGGTATTGTCGAGTAACTTTCACAAGTTACTGCTGCAGAAATTCAAGCTGTTGAAAAAGACAGAGAGGAAAGCTAAGAATTTATTGCTCGATGCCATTCCAAAAAGAACATATGAGAAGAATTTCATGGATGTGGAGATGCAATAAGAGATATGGGAAGTCACAGACTAAGGTTTTGTGGTAATGCTAATTCAAAGGAAAATTCAAAATGTTGTTTTAAACAAATCAGTTTGAAGCATTTAAAAATATCCAATTCAGAATGGTTAGAAAAGGGGGGATATGGACAAGATTTCAACACTACTTTTCAATTGGAAGCCTCATGGTGCTGAAGTTTCAATGAAGATGCAAATCATAAGTTTCCTCAGATTTTGACCTCAGCATGGTCCAATATGGGCAATGACAATGTAGAAATAATCCAAAGATTGGACAATTTATCTATTGATGTTTGGTACTATAATCTTTAGAGTTTTTGAGCAAGAAATTCAAGGTGCTTCAAAAACATCTTCAAGTGCTCAAAATGATTCTTTTGTTTCACAAAGCAAAAGTAGCACTAATAAGGTTAAGTCTGGTTTTTCTGGTGCATACAGTTCTTGCACTCCTTCTACTTCTTCAACTAATATTCCTAAAAAAGAAGTTCTTGCTGGTTTTGCTGATGAAGTAATCTATTCCCTTTTTGCCAAACAAGCAGAGACTGGGATTACTTCATAAAGTTCTGGAAAACAATTGATGATGTGGATAAGTGAAGGATGGTTATTAAATGGCCAAATAGCAATGATTTCTATTAGGAATGAAGAAGTTCTATAAGAAAACTCTGGAAGGAGAGTTCAGTGGATGGAAAAAAACAATGTTGTTTTGTCAAAAAGTAAGTTTTGAAGTTTTAAAATTGTCACAACATTGGTCACTTTGCTAGGGAATGTACAGCAAAGGGGACACATGATTGAAGAAGAAGAGAGACTTATTTTATCAACATCAAGAAGTGGGAAGCAAGAGAAGAAATCAGATGGGTTTGCTGACAATGGATGATGGGATTGTTTGGGGGAGAACAATACTTGATGGATGAAGAAACAAATCATGCACTATGGCCTTAAGCTCAAGCATTGATGGTAACTTTGTGTTTTCTAAAACTTGCATTGTTTCCATACAATACTCTTAAAAACACTATGTGGTGAACAATGATTAGTTAGGTGATCAAGAAGCAACAAAGTACTTGTATGTAGTCAAGTGTTACAGAAACTTAGAAGCTTAACTTGTTACTTTTCAAAAACAACTTTCTCTAATGAAAAGCTTACATTTCAGGCTAATGAAATAAATGAAAAGATGAATAGCTTAAAAGATATAGGAGAATAAGAATGAAAGTGTCAACGAAAAGGAACATTGCAGAAAAATTGTAGATTAATGAAAGATTCTTCCAGAATCTTTGGAGATTAATAGATTTGGCTATGAGTTCAAACAGTAAAGTTGGCTTAGGATTTGAAATACAATCAAACAATGAGGTTCTAAGTTTTGAGGAAGAAATGAACTTTTCTGTTTTTAAATGTTCAAAAGAGGATTCAATGGGAAAGCCTTCGTACAGTAGATTTACAAAGACCAATTGATTTTTTTAAAGGGTTGTCCCACATCCTTAAGTGGAGATTATATCCTAAACCACAAATCGAGGAAAATGAATGATTTCTTTGTAAGTTTTGGTAAAAAGGTCCTCAAAAAACCTAAAATTAGTGTGTCAGATGATTATTCTTCTAAGCATTTCGACCTGTTCAATCAAATGACAAGTAAAGGGGATCTTGTGGAAATACTCTGGCACTCTTTTGAGACTGATCAGAAAGTTTAAGTGAACCAATGAGATGTCTAAGTCCAAGGTTGGAAGTGAGTAACTAATAAAAAATAGTTGTGTCTGAATTTCAAAGAAGTTGAACCTAGTTGTGCAAAACACATAAAACTCCTAGGCAACACTCAATGATAAAGAAACACAGAAAAGTTAATAGGAAGAATTGGACTTATATGATGAAAGAGAACTAGGGGAGGTTACTCTTTTACAAGGAAGAAATGTTTGGTTGTGGTAGTCTAAAGTCATTTGATCAAAGATTGTGACTATTATGAAAAGAAAATGGCAAGGGGAAGCTGAGGTTTATGACGAGTTGTTAATACTGGTAATGGGGTGGCAAAACCAGTATGGACAAATGCAAACAGGATTAATCATTCTAATAAATTTGTTCCTAGATCAGTACAACTTAATTCTGTGTAGGCCAAATTTTATTATGTTAGGCCAAATATTAATTACTGGTGTAGGACAAGATATTAATTCTGTTAGGCTAAAAGTTAATATTGTTAGTCTAAAGTTAATATCTGTTAGTTTTAGACATCCATACAGTACCTAACAAGGACCTCAAACAAGTTCAAGTCTCCAAAAGACCAAAGATGAACAATATTGAACCTAAGAGGGATTTTTCAAAATCATATTCATCTGTAAGAAGACCCTTTGCAAAATCTACAGCACAAATGGCTCATTCTAATGCTGTAATGGGAAGTTAGGGAACTGCTGTTAAGACCTCAAGCAAGTTATATATTGGAGGAACTCTAGACCAAACTTCAATTAAAACAGTGGACCTAAATTTATTAGAACTGTGAATGCTTTATGGTCCACAAGGCGAGACCCAAGCCTGCAAAGGCTCTGGGTCCCTAAGAGAAACTAATTTCATCTTTTTCAGTGCAGGGAACACACTGAGAACATGTTGATAGAGGTAATTTTTGATAGTGGGTGCTCAGGGCACATGACAGGTAACAAGGATCAACTAGAGGATTTTGAAGAATTCAATGGGGGATCTGTTACCTTTGGAGGTAGCAAAGGCTACATCTCTGGTAAAGGTAGAATAAGAGTAGGCAATTTAGATTTTGACAGTGTGTCCTTTGTGAAAGAATTAGGGCATTTTAACCTTTTCTCAATATCACAAATTTGTGATAAGCAGCATAAGGTTCTTTTTACTGAGACTGGATGTCTTGTTGTGTCTTCTGACTTTAAGATGCCTGATGAAAATTAGATACTTTTAAAGGTCCCTAAACATCACAACATGTACAGTTTTGACATGAAGACACCTTCTCCTGCTAAAGGTTTTGCCTGTTTGATTGCTAAGGCCACATCTGATGAATCTAAATTGTGGCATAGAAGATTAGGTCATATCAATTTTAAAACTCTAAACAAACTTGTGAAGGGAAACCTTGTCAGAGGGTTACCTTCCAAGGTTTTCAAAAATGACCACACATGTGTTGCCTGCCATAAAGGCAAACAACATAGGGCCTCTTGCAAGGCCAAGTTAGAAAGATTGATCACCAAGCCACTACACACCTTGCATATGGATCTTTTTGGTCCTACCTCTGGAGTAATAAGGTTTTAAGCTTTTGTAAATTCTTAGTACATACTTAATTCTGGTTTAAAAAAAATTTAATTCGGGTTGAATCTTAATTAATTCTGGTTGACCAAAATTAAGTCTGGTAGTGTAATTTTTAATTCTGGTAGGCTAATTTTAATGCTGGTTGCGGGAAATTTGACTTTTTCTGTTTTATCACTGTTTAAATGTTACCGTTAGAGATTTGTACGGCGCTATTATCGTTCCTCAGAGAAGCTATATATAGATAGAGTTTGATTTCTATCTCATACTTATCTTTCTATTGCTATCTCCTTTTTTACAAAGTAAAACTCTTCTTTAATTTCATAACGAAAATAGTCAAGCATCCTATTACCAGCATCTACAATTTACCTCGCATCAAAACCTAAGTGTTATTGATACGGTTGTCTCATGGCTCAATTAAAGTATTGTGACAAACACAATCAAGTGGGGTTTTTGCGCAAGCCTGACAAAAACTATTTAAATGTTACCGTTAAAGATTTTTACGCCGCTATTTTCGTTTCTCAGAGAAGCTATAAATAGATAAAGTTTGATTTCTCTTTCATACTTATCTTTTATTTACTATCTCCCTCTTATCAAAGTAAAAATCTTCTTTATCTTTACAAATGATATATTCAATTTTCTTTTTACCAGCATCTAGAACCTCACTAGTACCTAAACCCAGTAATTTTATGTCCACATCACTACCTTTTATTCTTTAGAAATCCAAGTATGAAGTGAAGGCAAAGGATCTAACCTACATGCATGTTACTAGAGAAACTTACCAATTCAGGTACTTCACAAACTCCAAAGTTCTAATGCTTCTGAGGAAAAAGATGAGGAATTTAGAACTTATTGTTGTACCTTCAGCTGTAACGATTCCTGAAGAAATAGTTGACTCAAGGACATCTTCCACAAAGTCAAAGAAAGAGAAGATCTTGACAGACCCTCAGCAAGAGGAGAAGGTTTCCTCAACTGATACTTTAGAAGATAATCCTAAGATTCAAGCTTTTAGAAGAGAGTTGGAACAAATTGCCCTAAAACATTTAGGGACAGTCCCTGAAAACAACTCTACCAGTACTCCTTCAGTTAATACTGGTAGGCTTGATCATGATGATTCACCTATGCCAGAGCTCGAAATCTTTCACAAGTCTGAGACAGGAATTTTTGATGAGGCATCTTATGATGAGGAGGGTGTGATAACTGACTTCAACAGTCTTCCTACAGAAATTGAAGTCAGTCCTACTCCTACACTTAGGATTCATAATATTCACCCAAAAAGTCAAATACTTGGTGATCCTAAGTCAGCTGTGCAAACTAGAAGCAAAGTGCAGACAAAATCAGGAGCTCATGCTCTTCTCAGTCATATTCAAAAGCAGCAAAGAAACAATCATAAAGATCAACAACATTGTTTGTTTGCCTGTTTTCTATCTCAGGAGGAACCTAAAAAGATTGCTGAAGCTCTACAAGATGACAGTTGGGTTCAAGCCATGCAAGAAGAACTGTACTAGTATCAAGCTACAACAAGTATGGTTCTGTAGATCAACCTCATGGAATGAAGGTGATTGGTACAAAGTGGGTCTACAGAAATAAAAGAGATGAAAGAGGCGTGGTTGTGAGGAATAAGGCAAGATTGGTGGCCCAAGGGTACACACAGGAAGAAGGTATTGACTATGATGAGGTTTTTGCTCCTGTGGCAAGAATAGAAGCTATCAGGTTATTTTTAGCCTTTGCCTCATTTATGGGGTTCATAGTATTCCAAATGGATGTAAAAATCTTTTCTGTATGGTAAGAAAAAAAAACTATAGATGAAGAGGTTTATGTCTCACAACCTCCTGGTTTTGTTGATCCTGATCATCCTAATAAGGTTTATAAGGTGGTCAAAGCTTTGTATGGACTGCATCAAGCTCCTAGAGCTTGGTATGCTACTTTATCAACATTCCTAGAGAAGCATGGATACAAGAGGGGCACAATTGACAAGACTTTATTCATTAAAAGGACAAAAAGGATATCATGCTGGTTCAAGTGTATGTTGATGATATCATTTTTGGTCTAACTACAAGTCTGGTTTGAGAGTTGAAAGCTGATGAAAAGCAGATTTCAGATGAGTTCCATGGGTGAACTCACATTTTTCTTAGGTCTACAAGTCAAACAGAACAAGGGAGGAATCTTCATATCTCAGGACAAGTATGTAGCTGAGATACTCAAGAAATTTGATCTTGTAAATGTGAAAGCTGCAATAACACCCATGGAGACCAAGGTGCCTCTGACAAAGGATGAGGAAGCTATTGATGTAGATGTACACTTGTACAGATCCATGATAGGTTCCCTCATGTACTTAACTGCCTCTAGACCTGATATAATGTATGCAGTATGTGTTTGTTCACATTTTCAGGTAACTCCAAAGACTTCTCATCTCAATGCTGTCAAGAGAATCTTCAAGTATCTTAAGGGCAAACCAAACTTGGGCTTATGGTATCCTAGGGAATCACCCTTTGACTTGGAAGCATTCTCTGATAGTGATTATGGTGGGTCCAACCTTGACAGGAAATCCACAACAGGTGGTTGTCAATTTCTTGGACAAAGACTTATCTCATGGCAATGTAAGAAACAGACAATAGTGGCTACTTCAACAACTGAAGCTGAATATGTAGCTGCTGCAAATTGCTGTGGACAAGTATTGTGGTCTAAATCATTAACTGGTACTATGGTTTCAATTCATGAATACCAAATCCACATGACAATGAAAGCTCAATCTGCATGTGAAGAATCAAGTATATCATTCAAGACAAAGCACATTGATAATACGTCCCACCACATTATAAGAGATTGTATGATAAGAACTCATTAGATGTGGAGAAAATACACACAGACCTTATAAATTGTAACTGACCTATTGACTAAACCTATTTGATGGACCACTGTTTAATTACTTGTGGTTAGCATTGTGATATAAAACCATAGCTACATTAAGGTGGAGCTTAGTTGTATAATTTTGTTTAAGTCCGTAGCTAGTATCATTAAATACTGTTAGTTAGTTCATATTAATACTGGTAGTTAAGTAGTATTAATTCGGGTAGATTATTTTCATTAATTCTGTCTATACACTCTCTTGCAATATGGTTTTCTTTGTGTCAAACTAATTTTTTTTTGTAGGCATAGCATGGACGTGCAGATGAAAGGCAGGTGTGATAAGGTTTTAGCTTTTGTACGTCTTTTGTAAATACTTAATTCTGGTTGCACAAGAGTTAATTCGGGTTGATTCTTAATTAATTCTGGTTGACCAAAATTAAGTCTGTAGTGTAATTGTTTAAATACTTGGGTATGTGTAATAATTAGTTGCTGTTGCGGAAATTTTGACTTTCCTCTGTTTATCACTGTTTAAAATGTTTACCCGTTACAGCTTTTACGGCGCTATTGTCGGTTTCCTCAAGAAGCCTATATATAAGATAAAGTTTATTTCTCTTTCAACCTTATCTTTTTATTGCTATCTCCTTTTCGCAAAGTAAAAATCTTCTTTAATTTTATAACGAAAATAGTCAAGCATCCTGTTACCAGCATCTACCACCTCACTCACATCAAAACCCAAGTACACATTCATCCCTCTTATTGATACGGTTGTCTATGGCCCAATTAAATATTGTGACAAACACAATCCAATGGGTTATGCGCAAGCCTGACGAAGTGTCAGGGTTTGCTGAGATAATGGATTTTCTTCGAGGTTCCAACCTCAGTATGCCTAACATCTAATCCAACTATCTCCCTAAATTAGAATTTGACTTATTCCCCCTGTAAAACAGTTTTGGCAGACTACTACTACCAATACTATAGCTGATGGGACTCTAGAAATACATGCAACCATTGATACCAAAGGGTACACAATTACTGAGGCGTCTATTAGAGATTCACTTTAATTAGTAGATGCCACAGGGATTACAATGTTGCCAAATGATGAAATTTTTGAGGGGATGGGGCAAATGGGGTATCCTACTGATGGAACCTTCACCTTTTGGAAAAGCTTTTTCACACCCCAATGGAGATATTTAGTCCACCATCTTTTGCACTGTATAAGCTCTAAAAGTAATGGAAGGATCATTCGGTAGCAATATGCTACTGCCTTTGATTTGTCTAACCACTTGATAGAGTTTATAATTTAGTTCAAAAACTTATTTTTTGATGGTATGGTGCAAATTAGAAAAGCAAGATGAAGTTATTGATGTTATCCTCGATTTTTCTGCACTGATTTTTCATATTCAAACGGAAAACAAACACCTTTATCTGGCCGTGACCCTGACCAAAAAGATCTTTGGGAATATGAAAAGGGGTTTTCGAGGGGCACCAAGACCTTTATTGCCTTCTATGTTACTTGTTGCTACTACTAATCCAAATGCAGGTCAAGAACATCATGCTGTGACTCAATCTCAACCATCATCATCCACACTTCCAGTCCCATCTACATCATCACCTCCAGTACAATCTCCACCACCTATCCCTACACCTACACCTACACCTATACCTACACCTATACCTGAAACTGAACCTGCACCATTTGAACACACCTTTGAGGAGCCATCTCCTGTCCACCAACACTTCTCACCCCCACAAGAACAGGCTCATAGACAAATAACTATGGATGATCTACTTCAAGTAGTTCCTCAGTTGATATCAAGAATTGACAGCCTGGAAACGGATCTCAAACAAACCAAGCTGACAATGGGGAATGCTCTTGTGAAGTTAGTCAAGAAAGTAAAGAAGTTGGAAGGGTTTTTGAAAAGGAGAAATATGTTTTGTCCAGCCTCAGAAGATGAAGAAACCTGAGCTCAGGGATGAAAATCAAAAAAAAATTTTGGGATCTCCTAGCTTCTTTGGTACAAGACTTTTTTACTCCTTCTATGACAAAAGTAAATGCATCAGGGGAGGAACAAGTGGAAGACATAAGTCCTAATACTCTTGAAGCAGCCAAAACTCTCTCCAGAGTTGCCTCTCTAAAGCCAAAGTCCATTGATAAGGGAAGGAGATATAAGAGAAGAAAAGAACTTAAGGAAAGATAGGTATGTCAAGCTTGGACTTCAAGAGAAGTTGATACTGGTGCTAAAAAGTTTAATACTGCCTAAGGAGTTTACACTGGCAGTATTAAAATTAGTACTGTTAGTGAACAAGTAATTCTGCAGTGCTAAAAGAATCTATTCCTTCTCCTGATAAAGCCAAAAGCAGGAAAAGCTCCTATGATCATTGAAGAAACTCCTAAGAAGTCAAAGGAACAAATTTTACAAGAGGAAGCTAGCCTTGCTGAAGCAATCAGATTGGATACTTTACAGAAAGAAGAGGTGGCTAAACAAGTACATTTGGATTCTCTCCTAGCATAAAGAATTGCAGAAGAAGAAGAATTAAATGAGGCAACAAAGAAAATGAAGAGCTCAAGTTTCATATTTGAGCTCAGCATTAACACAAATAAATATTGGCGGATTTAATTAGAGCAAAGATTAAAGCTAATGCAGAGTTGTCAAAAAGTATGCTAGGAAGTGACTTACAAGGAGAAGATTTTGCAAAGAAGATGGTTGATCTAGTAAATCAAAGGAAGAAATATTTTGCAGAGGAAAGAGCAAGAGCTAAAAGAAATAAGCCCATGACCCAATCACAGCTGAAGACATATATGATGAATTATTTGAAGAATCAGGGACATGAAGTTATCTTAGATTTGAAAGAATATGGTTTTAAAGAAGTTAAAGAAGAATTTGGATAAGCTAGGAAACATTGGGGGGGGGGGGTGGTTGAATCTTTTGCACAATAAACTTTGAAGCCCACAATGCTAGTTAAAAAGATTTGATGAAGACTCTAGATAAAGACTACAAAAAGAAAGAAAGATGATTCAGTTAAGGATGCTGATCCAGCCAGAGTCGAAGAAGGAGAAAAAAAGGCAAGAAAGGATTGCATACAGACCTTGAAAGGATGATTCTGAAGGTTTCAGATGAATTAGTGAACAAGATGATTCCTATCTTCAATGTACAAAAATCCTATTAAACCTGTTCCCTGTACTATAATCACCAAGTATACGCTAACTATAAGATTCATCAAGCAAGAGAAAAAGAGTTTACCAAATAGTTTATGAAGATGGAACTGATATAGTGTACATTAATTTTGGTGCTATGCTAAAGGATATATCTAGAGATGAAATCTTACTGAGTTATATAGTGAATTGTAATGAATAGATATGGGATGATGGACCAGTAGGTATGAGCAGAGGAGAGGTAATTAAAGTATTAAAGAATATGATTTGAAGAACCTTAGTACAGATCCCTATATTGAGTTTGTTAGGACACAAAGTCATAAGTTGGAGATATTATGATATCCTGTAGAGTACAATGTTTGAACTTAGAGTACAAAGGATATAAATTCAATTGAAAGAAAATATCTTTATCGGCTGAGATATGCAAAACTATGCTAAATAGAACTCAGGAGGAAAACCAGATGAGAATTGCTATAAAATGTTGAAAATAATGGAAAAGCAAGCTGGTATTAGAAAGTAGTGAAGTTTGAAGAGTTAGAAGTCTAGGATGGAGATAAGAAGGATAACACTTGGTGGATGTGCTATGCACTAACACGACAAATGGTTATCATGTTTCACCATGTCTAACCGACATAAGGACTGGCTATCCCAGGACAAACGCTCTTGGAAAGACTTCTCAATTCCGTTCTATGGTTGGACAACTGCAAATAATTTATGGTTTTACAACTCACCATACTGTTTAAATGAAGAGTTGCTACCCACATTTTTATGGTTTGTGGTAAAGGCTGTGGAAAACCATAACTAGTCCATAAGATTATGGCTTATGGTAAAGACAAATTATAAATCCATATTAGATGGTTGACACTTTACCAAAAAGTGGATGGTATGTCAACTCACCAAGTTTCATGTACAAAGAGTTGACATGGTTATCAATCCGCCATGGAATATTACTTTTCTAGGTGCCAAGAGTGATTTACTAGCCCTGAGCAAACCAACAGGTAAAGGCATATCAAATCCGTTTATGGTTGTAATGGTTTGCCAAAAACCATATGGTATTCAACTCACCAATGTTTAATGTACTGAGAGTTGAAATGGTTTTTCAGTCCAACACATGGACATGCACCTTTTTGTGGCCAAAGGGACCACTACCCATAGTGAAATGGCTAACTGGTAAAGAGACATCAAATCCATTTAAAATTTTTCAATGATTCACCTCTCACAGGAGTTAACACACCTGGAAGTGATGAGAATAGACTAAAACTCTATGATTTGATGTACATATTATCCATGTTGCTGATATGACGGATTGCTGAAGAAATTTGAAGAATAGTTGCTGCAAAGATCAAAAGAGATGATTTGAAGTGTTGCAGATCAAGAATAATTCGAAGAATTCTATATACAACATCCTCCAGAGCTCAAAATAGTTTTAAAGTGAAGACAAGAATATATTGAAGGAACTTGAAGTCAACAAGTAAAGACCAAGTTAGGGAGGAATGTTGAAATATATAGGGAAAGACATAATACTGGTGTAATATAACAAGTTAAGTCGGTAGTAATAGATTAGTTGTATATGGTAGTACTGAGTTATACTGGCAGTACTAATTAAGTCTGGCAGTACTAAGTTAGTACTGGTAGAGTAGCAGTACTAGAGTTTATTCCTGTCATATTTATTTAATGTCCTGTTCATAGTTAAGTCTGTTTAGTAACAGATAGTAATAATAATCTTAGAGATAGCTAGGAATATCTTAGGAAAGGATATGTATTATCCTTTCACACGTTTGTAAAGCCCATTAGGGTTTCCTTGGTGTATAAAAGGAACCCTAAGGCACAATGTTATGTACGTGATTGAAATATATCAATAGAAGCATTAGAGCTTAATAGCAAATTAGTATTATTGTTCATCTTAATTCTTGTGTTAAGATCCCGCATTAACACTGATATTCATAGTCAGGACTCTCACTAGTTGATTTGGATTATTCAAGTTAGCCTATCGTCTACAAAAGGCTAATCAGATCCTATACCAAGGACCTACATTTAGTTTTCTATTTAGCATTAAAAATTTAAAGTCACTTGATGATAATAGCTAAAAGATAGTTGTCTTAACTTTGAAAGTTCTTTGAGCCATAGCAATTGTTCGGATACTGACAACTGAGATTTATTTTTGAAACTAAAAGTTTTGAGAAAAATTCTATATCGTGTAAAAATAATACTTAATATATTCAAAATCTAAATCCTTTCCCTAATGGTGATGATTTGCACACTCTATAAATTGATTGATACACTCAAAAATATGCGTGTCATGACTATAATACCCTTAATATGTGCACACGTCAATAAATTGAAATAAGGTAAAAATTCAAGACACACACAAATTTAGTGTATTGCAAATCACAGATAAGTGAGTGTGCAAATCACCGCTCTTTCCCTAATAAACTAAATCCTTTTCCTAATACTTAATATAAAATAATGTTAACCGTTCGAGTGACTGTTGCTTCGTCAAAAATAAAATTTTCAACACTAAAGTTATAAGATAGAAATATCACAAGAAAGATTATGGATTAAATCAATTATCCATTGAAGATGAAATAGTATACCATATTGATTTTAAGTAATTAATCAAAGACTTTGCATAAAAAAACTAGAAAAGTAGATTTATAACAACGGTTTTTCCGAATTAAAATTTAACAGAAGTGGCATCATTCTAAAAAGTTTCGCTTAAGGTAAAGCAATTAAAGTTATGGGTTTTAGGTCTTTAATTTTTTAAGGCCCTCGATTTTTTAGGACTCTTGCATATACGTAGACTTAGCCAGACGTATTTTTGACTGTCAACTTTGAAGATCCGATAGATATAAGGTCCTAATTAGCCAATAAATGTTAAATAACCCGAAATCTTTAGTATTATATAAGGTTTCAATTACCCGATAAATTGTAATGAGTCTAACATGAAAGGCAAAAATCTAGATATAAAAGACCGATTTTTAGATATTAATTCTTATCATTCTATACACCTTGAGGTTATTATCGTTTAAGGGCATATTTGACACATTAGTTTTTGAGAATATTCTAATTATTTTTAAAAGAATAAGTCACTTAAAATATAAATTTTATTTGGCAAAAAAAACTTATTAAAGATTTAATTTTTTTCCTAATCTATTGAAATTAAATGCTACTTTATGTAGTTTATAAAAATAATCTACTTTTTCTAACTTTCACTCCATCTCCATCTATAACTACATCCTAGTTCTAATAACATCTACTTGTGTGGAGCCTCTAATTTATTTGGAGTAGTTCGAACATCAAAGTTTATTCACTTCATTTTCCACATCCATAATAAGTGAAAAATCTTACATGTTGAGAAAGTGACATATAACGTGCTAGAACACTAAGATGTCAAATCTTACAAATAAAAAATGCATTATATTCATAAAATAAAGTTTACATAGGGCTTAAAGCAAGACGCGATTTAAAAACTTTAGTTGAACATGAAATATATGATTTGAGTTTCGGTTAAAAATATTTATTTGATATGACGTATTATTCGTTATCAATTCCATCATTAAAAATTTACATTAAAACAATAATTGTATTAATGATACTATTAAACAATTAGGAGATATTATTAAACAGTTAGGAAGTCATGTTTCCTTCTTAAAATATATATGAATTGGATGAGCCTAAAGTTCTAATAAAAGAAAAGGTTTTTTTAATGGCAATTTATATAACACCTAGCAAGAAGGTAGGAAAAAAGGTTACAAAGAACAAGTGAGGGATTTGTGAGGGTCCGAGAACCACTCGACCCAGTTACAAAATTTATTTCTATGTCTATTGGAAATCCAAATAAAAGAGTTGAGTTTAACATCGCTAAGGATAAGATCCTTGTTGGGTTTTTTGGACCCACAAGTAAACTCGTTTCTATAGCGCCAAATGATCCATATTGTTGATTGAACAACCGCGTCAAATACAGGGTACAAAGCCAGAGAAAGACTGTTAGATGATATCATTTCATCACTATAAACACAAAATAAGAGAAAATATTTTAGAGATAGAAAGAACTAGAGAGAGAGACAAAGAGAAAAATGGTTACTTGTTAAGAAAAGAAATGAGAAGCAACACCCTCTCCACACTTGGAGAGGGCTTTATATAGTTACAAGAGATAAAACCCTAAGATGGTTTGTTTGGACTTTATGTTGGGCCCGGACCTAATACAAATAGGCTTAAGCCCGTCACCTAGACCCAATTAGCTTAAATGAATTCCCGTAAACTATGTTTTTCTTAATACAAGGCACGTAAAATAATGACCATCACTTTACTAAAAACATGGCTAACAATCTCCCCCTAAGGGGTGGTCATTCAATTGTGGAACCTTCTTATGACATCTTGAGTCTTGGAGCCTTGTGTTCTTGGGAATTCTTTTTAAGATACTTTTGCATGCTTTTGATCATGGATCTTGATCTTTAACTTGATATTCTTTGACAAAATACTGATATCGTGGTCTTTGGCTTTGATTTGTCTTGACTACTGATTCGTGAGAATCTATATATACGTAATAATAAAATATATAATATTATAGTTCCAAACGTGGAACGATCCCAATGCAAGAAAAGCTTAAATTGAGTAACTCGAAAGGTGCTTCAACGCCTGTTGAGAAACAGCGCATGCAAAATATTCCCTACGCTTCGGCTATAGGATCTATTATGTATGCTGTGAGATGTACTCGTCCGGATGTTGCGTTCGCACAGAACATGATAAGCCAATTTCAACAGAATCCGGGTGAAGAACATTGGACTGCTGTTAAAAATATTCTTAAGTATCTTCGCAATACTAAGGATATGTTTCTGGTATATGGAGGTAATATGAAAAACGAAAATAACAAAATAAACCCTAATTAGCACCTTAACCTAGAATTTGAATTATTAATCTAATTTTGTGAGTAAAAATAAAGGGATTAGCCAAATTTAAGAACTTAACGATAAAATTTGAAAGAAATCACAAAAACGAATAACGAGAATCGAAAACCGAGCCCTAAAAACTAAAATGCTCAAAAATAAACCTACGAGAGTCAAACTAATTTTCCTACGAACTTAATGATAAAAGAAAATTTTCTAAAAAAGATTTATATTTTTTTGATTATTTTTCTATTTTTTATGATTTTTTAAAGTTTTTAATGAAAATAAATGATTAAAAATACTAAATGAACTCTAAAAATTCTAGAAAAATGACAGAAAATAGCTTAAACTATTTAAATCCTAGGAAAAATAAGCCCGAGATCACAACTTATTAAATAAGCTACGAAATAAGCTTTGACAGCTTAATAGGCTTATTAGGGAAAATGTGTATAAGAAATAAAGTGTGCAAGGGTCTTATGAAAAAGACCCAAGGGCACAGCGGTAAGGTGTAGTGTGTGTGTTTATAAAAGGTTGAGGTGTTGAGGTCGGGGGTTCGAGTCTTGCTCACCCCCGACTTCCACTTCCCTTTTTTTTGGTTTTTATGAAAAACTTAAAGAACAAAAGTTGTTAAGGACAACTTTTTAAGCAACTTTAATAAAAGAACTATAAGCTGAAACTCAAAAATAAGCTCTTAAAGAGCTTATGAAAAAGCTGTTTCAGGAACTTAGCTTTTAAGAGCTAAAAAGCTACTTTTCACTTAATAGCTTGCACACAACTCATTTTAAGCTCAAATTCAAATCTAAAAGCTGTTCTAAAAAGCTAATGATGTGTATAAGCTAAATTCAATAAGCTAAGTTAACTGAAAACACTAAAAGGTCTCTAAATCTAATGATCAAAAGAGCAAACTCAGAAACTATAACTAAAAGCTTAAAAACTAGATAAGCTAAATTGCACAATAAGCTATTTCAGGATTTGAGCTTTTGAGAACTTAACAACCTACTTATAAACTATTAATCCAAATCATAAAAACAAATACTAAAAGCTAGAAATCAAAATTTAAAAGCTAAGTTTTAGTTACTACTGTTTTTGGCTTTTTGAGGCTTTTTATGAACTTTAGAAGCTAATTAATCCTAGAGATTAAGCTAGAGATTTGAAAACAAGTTTTAAACTAACTTATCCTATGTCTAAACTATAAGCTTACTTAATTTTAAAACCTAAAGCTTAACTGAGCTAGCTTAAATGCTAATGAAAAGGCAGCAGTAGTAACTGCTGTTACTACTGCTGATGCAATTGACAAAGGGCAAATCTAATATTGCAGGTGACCAAGTATGTCAAACCTGCACTAAACACACTCAATGAATGTGTCTAAACTCAACACAAACAAGATCCAAGCTCACAAGAGCTTGGATCCAAAATTCTCTTATTAGCTTTTTGAAAACAAACTCCCCTGGTGCAGGAGAATAGAAATAAGCCTAAACTTTCTAGATTTTTAAACCTAACCTTTAAAATCTCTTTAACTACTGATTTAAAGTGATTATAAAACTAGCTCAAATACATCTATCCACTGCATTTGACTTTAAAAGGTCAAACCTCACTAAACCAAACACCCCTTTAACATCCATAGAATCCTTTTTAACTTGCTAAATTGAAATCTAATGACTAAAACTTAATAACCAGATGATAAACAGCTTATAGCAAACCTAATTAGCAAACCTAAGCAAATTATAAGACAGTTTAATAAGCTATAAGCTAAATTACTCTATTTTTGGATTTTTAATGATTATTAAGACAAATTATGAAAATCTAAGATCTATACTACTTAAGCCTAAAACAGATTATAAATCAAGTTCAATAAGCTAAATAAGACAAGTTTAAGCACCAATAAGCAATCATTTAAGCAAAATAAGCTAGATTACACTAAGAAATTTAAAACAGGAAGAGTAAAGGGAAACTTACAACCTGCCTTAGCTAAACAAAGGCTAAAAGGCTCAAATGAGCTTATCTACTAGCTCTAGCTTATCCTTATGGATAAGCTAGTAAAAGTCCTTGGAAGCTCTTCCATAGCTAGCTTCCCTTCCATAAGTCCACAGTCAATAAGCAAGGGTATTTAGACTGATTTTAGAGGTTTGAGTAGATTAAAGGATTAATTAAGCTCAAACCTAGCTTAGAGACTAAGAGAGCTTGAATGAGCTTACTGGAAGCTTATAAGAGCTTATGCAATAGTAACATTATTTGAGAAAACTCAAAAGCTTATGACAGAATTTTAAAAGCAAAACTCAATTTATTTATCTAAAAGCTTGATTACATTACTTCTGAAAATGAAAATTACAAAGGCTAACTTAAGAAAATTACATGAAAATTTCATAAGCTAAAGCTCTAAAAAGCTACAACTAAATTAAGCTAAAAATTCTAAAAGCTAAACTAGGTAAAGGAAAGACGTTTTGTGTGTGAGGAGTGAAGGGCTATTTATAGCATCCA
>BQNB010069038.1:0-33635 GCA_026074375.1 Tanacetum coccineum | reverse complement strand
AATGATTTGATTGGGCTTGAGTGGTTTGCTTAGGCTTTGTGTGGCCCATTCGGACTGTTGGCCTGTCCGGCATATACGCGGACAAGATGTTTACTCACCCTGGAAAGCTGAGTGATCGGTTTCCTCAACCTTATCCAACTGAGCAAGCTGCTATTTGCCAATGGAGGGGCCTATCCTCCCGATTTGAGTCTCATCAGCAAAGTAATTTTCTTATCTCTGCCATAAAGGGTATTATAATCTTTTCAACAGATTCTTACATTTTGTCTTTCTCTTTTGACCTGAGCTATGTTAGTATATGTTTTGCTTGTAGACACTCGACATGTCGAAAAAAGGGTACTTTTGAAGAAGGTTGTTGCGAAGGTGTAAAGAGCTAGAGAATTAACCGGGGCTAAGAATAAAAGGGGTACGTTGTAAAAGAACATCTTGAATTTATGTTTTGTGCCCTTAGATTACTAATGATAACCAACAAAACATGAATACATCTCGAAAACATGTTAAAGTAGAGAAATTAGAATACTGCATCAGTACATCTCACTATTAAAGTGCTATGTCAGCAATTGAAAGTTATTGGTCAGATGGAGACTAGAAACGTTGTTGCCTTCACTTTTAAGCTTGTGGTTAGCAAACTGCTCGGACGAACTGAAAGAAAAGACAAGTAGAAGAGGCTCTTATTGGCTCCTTATGTCCTATATCCCCCATGTCGACATAACGACTGATGAATGGATAAGTGAAAGAAGGTATGTCCATCATCTCCACCTCTCATATGTTGTTTTTTTGTAGATTTGTACTGTATGTTTAATAAATTGATTCAGTTATGCCCCTATTCAAACAACAATTGTTGCAAATTGAATGCTTTTTTTAATTTAATGTTGGTCACTCCTATTTAAAATGACACCAATTTTTTAAAGAATAGATGTTTCATCTAATAGGAGTGTACATCAGCTAGACGTAGTTTTCGAAAAATATTTGAATGGACTCAGCAGGGATAGTAAATGTGAAGGCATAGGTGTTACGCATTTGAAAATGTTTTTGATGTCTGTCTTACTAGCTTTAGTTAAGTGGTCTAAACCTTTGGTTGGCATTTTAGTAACAAAGATATCCATCTCCACTGATTATGTCAGCATGAAAGTCAAACATGCTTACCCGATTGTCATGAGTTGGATTAAGATTCTCACAAACAACTGCTTCACCTTTTGCTAGATTGGTTATATTTCAGCCAAAGAGGTATACACTCGGTTATAGATATGGGTACATCAGCAATTCTTACAATTGCCTGGTGTACGTCACCCGTAAGTTTTGGCAATGCCATGTTGAGTGTTGTTCCTTCACCATTCCCGCATCCTATATCTTCAATTTTGCCTGTGTGATACGTGTAAGCTACATCCCAAATAAGATATAAATGGGAGCCACATTGAGATAGTATATACAGTTTCTTTGCTATCACATTTATACACAATCAATATCTGTTGAAAAATAGATTTTTATACAAAATGTTTTCGGGTACCAAAATGTATTACCCGAGTGACTAACATGTTTGTCCCGCTCATTTGGCCATTGGTGCTGCTAAACTGCTAATTGTAAAACACTATTTTTTAGCATAAATAGAGCTTGCTTACTTTATTTTGTTTCAGGTGAATAATTTAACAATTAGATTATCTTACATAAGCTCGCTCGTCAATTAATATTAATTTCAAGCATACGTCTTTGACTGAAGCTAAGCAATATGTTTCGTCCAAAACATAGACTTGCAATGCGCGTCATTGTCCTTAATCCTACGAGAGAGTTGACAGTTCAGTAAGTCTCATTGTTTTTCAACCGGTATTAATATTTGAGTTTTATCTTTCTAATTAACCGTTGGAGTCGGATAAGTTTTATATTTGATGAAGTTTTAGTTAGGATGATCTTTCACTAAACCTGGCATTTGTTAAATTTTAAAATACTTAATCTTGGGTGTATATTTATGGGTTAGGTAGTACATTTATAATAGGTAGAAGTTTAATTAGTAGCTCTCATCTAAGCACCGGTGGTACTTGTGAGATGTTTGGTAACTCTGGTGTCACTCTAACTTTGTTGGTATACTCATAAAGCTCAAATCTAGAATTGGGTTGTACGTGCATTATGGGTATCCATGATTTAGTTGTTGTGGTTAACTATAAGGCTTACGGCTACGCTATTGTATTGCATGCAAGTATGTATGTAAGATAGCATATCTTTAGTAATCTGTATATTTAAGTTATACAACATATGCTTTGTCTTATTTGATGTTGAAATTGAATTATAAAATTGTGATTTGGCTGGCTTATAGGATTCATAGCATGATTGGAAAACTTGCACAGTTTATATACTGGGAAATAAGTTACTCTATTTAAAGTACATACTAATTAACACCTACACTCCAGGTTGCTATACGACATCAGTTCAAGTAATTCAAAACTTTTATACTAAAACACTATACATGTTGTTTTCTTTAGTATGCATCAATAGTCTTAGATGTTATGTTTTTGTTTCTTGTGAAGGGACAACAATGCAGATCTACAATACCGGTGATCGCTAATTTGTTTTCTATTCTCTAAATGCCTTTTATTTTGTCATTGCAGATATTTTAATAACTTTTATTTTCTCATATCGGATAAACATTCATTTATTTTCGTTGTTGATGCATTAAATTAATATTCGCATTTCTGAAAGACATTAATCACAGATTTTTTTCAAAGTCAACAAATGGACTATTACTCAAATGGTTAATAGGTGAAGTGAGTCAGGTGAGCTTGAGTTTATAATGCAATTCATATGCTTATTCTTTTCTTTCTTTACCTAACCACATCTCATTTGCATTTAGGGAGTGTTTGGGTAAAGGCTTATGTATTTGCAGAAAACCCCAAGAAAGGAGTTAAGTTTATCGGGATGCCTCATGATCTCATTATGGTCGATTAATCCAGTTCATCCCTATTAGGCTACAAGTGTTTTCATCATTACCCCAAAAGTTAGTTACGTACTTCTGAGTTTACGTCTTCGCGGTTTAGACCGACTAAATAAGAAGGTTTCGTTAAATAGTTTATGATTAAAACAATCTTTCGATAATTTACAATTTTAAAAAACAAATATTTAGCCAAAAAAATATAAACGATAATTACAAGTCATGCCCGTCCATCGGGCGGGCTTAGCCATAGTGTGTGTGTATATATATATATATATATATATATAATTACATGTTTCGTCCCTATGGTTTATTCAAAAATCACGTTTCGTCCCTATTTCATTTTAAATACACCAGTCGTCCCTAATTTTGAAACTGGTAACGTTGGCCGTCCCTATTTTGGATGATCATTAACTTTCTCGTTAAGTCTAATTACTAAAAGGGTATTTTGGTCTTTTTGCTCATGTCACCACCATAGGGACGAAACATGTACTTTTTTCTTATTATTATTACTATTATTTTTTTTCTTATTTTAAAAAATTTTAAATTTTTTTTATTTCAGTTTCAGTTTATGAGCAATAATAAAAAAGTTTAAAAATTTTAAATTTTTTACTTCTGTTTCAGTTCGAGCAATTTTAAAAAAAAATTTAAAAACACCACGACTTATTGTTTTTCTTCTCGTAAACTAAAAAGCGAAATAAAATTAATCAAAAACTGAAACCAAAATTAAAAAAAAAATATAATTTTAAAATTTTTTAATATTGCTCGTAAACTGAAACCGAAATAATGAAAATTTTAAATTTTTTTAATTATTGCTAGTAAACTGAAACTGAAATAAAAAAAATTAAATTTTTTTTATTATTTCTAGTAAACTGAAACCAAAATAAAAAAAATTAAAGATTTTTTTATTATTGCTCTTAAACTGAAACCGAAATAAAAAAAAAAATTTTTTTTTTATTATTGCTAGTAAACTGAAACCGAAATTAAAAATATTAAATTTTTTTTATTATTGTTAGTAAACTGAAACCAAAATTAAAAAAATTAAAAAAATTTTAAAGAATTTTTTTTATTATTGCTCGTAAACTGAAACCAAAATAAAAAAATTTAATTTTTTTTATTATATATATATAGTGGCATTTTCTTTGCAGAACCACTTTTTTGTACAGAAGCAGCATTTTTATTCATAATAATGTATGATGTACATCATATTAATGCAAAATGGCATTTTTGTAAATATATACTACTTATTTTCAATTAAACAAAATATTAAAAGGGTATTATGGTCAAGTCATTAATTATATTTTCAAACCATTTTAAAAACTTAAATACTATAGATCCATCATTTTAGGGAAAAAAAAGTAGAAAACCACCCAACAATATAACTGCCTTATCTTCCTCTCAGATCTAGTATTCGACAGGAAAAAATAAATCAACTCTCCTCTTTAACCATAATCTCTTTCATGAAACCCTTTCCGCCCCTAACAAAAATCGATCGTTCTAATTCGTTTCGTTGTTATCAACATCATCTTAATTCGGTATCGACAAAGTCAATAACAGGTTGAGTTCGAAATTCTTTTTTATGTGTAGATCGAAATTGATTTTCGTCCTTCAACATCATCTTAATTCGGTATCACAAATAGTTATCTATTTTGTTGCTGACGTTATGCATTATGCTTTCTGGAGACAATGAACAACTTTAGTGTGCCTAATGATGTATGAAATCTTCTCTTGTTTAAAACTTATCCATCAGTTTCTTTAGTTGTCTACATGTTTAGTATTGCTTCTTTTTCTTATTCTTCTTTTTTAAGTGAATTTTACATGTGGCTTGTTTGTGCGCGAAAGAACAGAGGTGAAGATGATATCATTCACACTTGGTTAGATTATTGTTATTTTTATAAATCGGTCATATCATTTTAGATGCACATTGATAACATGTGTTTTAAAGGTAAGACTTTTTGTAATTGTGCATTTTCAGTTTCTTTCAAGCCGTGAGTTTATGTTATGTTGGACTTGTTTTGAATCCTCCTTTAATCTGCAAGATTTTATTAACTTTCTTTTATTTATCTGAATCAATTGAAATCTATACTTAAATGCTCAAAGTTTGGCATCAAGAAGCCATCTTGCGTCAATTTACCACTGATCCGTGACATGTGGGTCATCCACTCCATGTGGGCATTGATGCATTGGCTGGTTGCAAGCAATAATGCAAGATGGATCTGTAACCAATTTGCTCATTTTGGCCAGTTTCGCACCACAAGTTTGGTGCTATTTATTGGTGCTATTTATTTTTGATATTAATGTAATTGTTAGTGTTTACTTCCATTAGTTAATAGATTTCGAATATAAGCTTGCCAATAAGTTAAGTGTGCATATTTGTTTCAGGAGGACGACTCAATCATAAGAATGACGGTGTGCGATGAAGATGATCAACGAATGCATTTATGCTTTTAGATGGCGTGCACAAATGTTCTTGAAGCCTTGCATATATGTTCTCGAATTGTGCACTCATGTTATTCAAATAGTGCATACATGTTTTTGAATCTTGTGCACATCTGTATTTAATAATATACATTTGTATTTGAATTGTATTACATTTGAAAGGCGTGCATATATGTTCTTGCAAGGGTACTCATATGTTCTAACGAATTTGTGAGAGAAAGTGAAATGTGCACATATGTTTTTTAAATAGTGCACACATGTTTTTGAACAACATGGATATAGTTGGATTTATATTTCTAATGTATTTCATTTGATATCAAATTTTGTTTATGTATTAATGTTTTTGGTTTGTTATTTGTATTTGAAATGTATTTCATTTGATATCAAATTTTGTCTATATTTTGTGTTATAAATTTTGAAGATTAAATAATGTGCACTAGAAACATATGTGTAGTTACCATATTAAGTTAAAAATGTACACTAGAAACATATAATTTACAATATTAAAAAAAACATATATATGCACTCATTTTTTTTCTTTTAAAAACCGTATATACTAAAAAATATATTAAAAAAAAAAAATTAATTCCGAAAATTAAAAGGTTTTTAAAAAAACATTTTTTTAATAAAAAAATTCAAAAAAGTAAAAATATGTTTTGACTATTATACCCTTTTGAATTAAATAAAAAAAGTAATGATACTAAATTCTAATTGGTTTAAAGTGGTTCTGTAGGTTCTGTACAAAAAAGTGGTTCTGCAAAGAACGGTCCCCAATATAAATACAGTGCACAAAATTTGATATCAAATGAAATACAATTCAAATGCAAATGTATATTGTTAAATATAAATGTGCACTCTTGAAATAACATGCGTGAACTCTTCGAGAACATATATGCACAGCTTCGAGAACATATATGCACAGTTTCGAAAACATATAAGTATAGCTTCAAAAACATTTGTGCACGCCATCTAAAAGTAAGGGTGCATCCATTTTTCATCACACACCGCCATTCCTATGATTTAGCCATCCCCTGAAACAAATATAAAAAAAACTAGTTATATCAAATTATGCCATGTTAAATTAATTGTAAAACTAGTTGATAGAATAAGCCATATACAAAAACATATATGTTCGAACTATAACTCGTGACCCTTAACAATCAAACGAATCTATACTAATAGCCATATTAGAACATATGTGCACGCCTTTCAAAAACATATATGTACTAAATTTGTTCAACATCCACCTTGGTCTTGTATCCATTCAAGATCATCCTTGTCATCTCATACAGTCATACGCTTTAAAATTTTGTCAACATCTTCACGATGCAAGCATATTCAAATGATGAGTCAAAGATGAAATTTTCAATTAATCATCACTGACACAAAGACGAATTAATCAGTTCATCTAAACATATACATCAGGTTGAGCAATATAAATTATTAACATTTCATAACAATCGGACCCCACATATTAATTTAGATATAGATCTATTGTTCGTTTTTAGATAGTGTTTTACGATTAACAATATAAATTATTAACAATTCATAACGGAAACACATATTCATAACAATCGGATAATTTAGATAGTGTTTTACGATTAACAATATAAATTATTAACAATTCATAACAATCGGATCCCACATAGTCAATACAAAGACATCAACATATACTAATTTTGAAAGGACAAAGATTCAATGCATTTAAAGGTAACTAATAATTAATCAAAATTCTTACCATAGTAATATAATTATCATCCCCATCGAAAATATTAGAGCAGTTATATGTTCATTGCAACATGGTTGATTTTTCACATGGTGGTTTTCGTTGATGGAGATCTATTGGAGGTTATTAGGGTCAAGTGATGGAGAGAGATGTGTAGATCTATGTTTTTGGATATGCGATAGTTTTTTAGGTCAAGTGAGAGAGAGAAAGCTTTTTTGATCGATCAATATATAGAAAAAAATGCAGTTTTTTTGTATTTAGAAATTTTTTAGGGATGAATCCAAATACCTAAATTACCCTTGATTTATTTTCTTTTTTCAAAATAAGTAGTAGATATTTACAATATTGAAATCTTGCATTAATATGATGTACATCATGCATTATTAAGAGTAAAAAAGGTGGTTCTGTAGGTTCTATACAAAAAAGTGGTTCCGCAAAGAAAATGCCACTATATATATATAGAGTAGGGATCCAGTGAGAAGTAAATTAAAATAAGAAATGGTGAGAAGTGACTAAAATCACATATTTGAGATGCAACGACTTGCATTAGATGTATTTCTATTCATTTAGATGCACCATTTTGAGTTTTGAACGTTAACTTGATGTGTAGATGGTGCAAATTGATTTTGATGATTTTCAGCACATGCAGATGAACAAAAAAATGAAATGCATCTAATATACGTATATGCATCTAATTAAAAGCTAGAAAACACATTATGATGCATTATAATGCATCTAAGATTATAGAGATGCATCTAATTTAAGTCGGTGCATCTCGGATATGCGGTTATAGTTACTTCTTATCCTTCTTATTTTAAGAAAACTTCTTATTTGATCCAAACTCTATATATATATATATATATATATATATATATCTTTGATTTTGAAACTGGCATATCATATGTTTGTTTGACCACATGCGAGGTTACCAGAATGTTCACATAAATGTAATGTAAATTATTATAACCAAACGACAAAGAAAACTTGATGATAAAAAACGCTTTATACAAAACGTCCCGCAGCGTAGCGCGGATATTAAAATCTTGTTTTAAAATAAAATTGAAATACAATATATTAGAAATACAATACGAATATGACAAATATTAAAAACTACGATACAACAAATAATTAATATTATGGTGCGCCAAATGTTTTGCTCGGATCTCGTGTTTGATTTTTTTGGATATTAGCCGCATCTATGGTTGAAAAAATCACGTGTTAGGAAAAATATTGTAAACAGACTTAATACTGTTAGCAGTAAAGTTAAGTCTGTTAGTTATAGTTAGTACTGATAGAAAATAGTTAGTACTGTTAGTAATAGAAGTTAAGTCTGGTAGAGAATGTTAAGTCTGCCAGCTTTAACTTAAGTCTGGCAGTATTAAAGTTAATACTGCTGGGTCAGAATGTTAAGTCTAAATCAAGATACACCATTTTTAAACAAACAATTAATACCAGTCCTTTTTAAGACATACAAAGTTCAGTCTAATAGTAAAATTTTACAAATCATACAAACGTCTCTTAAAAAAAAACCCACCTGGGTAGAGAACAGAATTGGGTATTGCCTCATACCAGCCTGCGTTTACGTTATGAGCATTGAACCTCAAATACTCGTTTAAAAAAAAAAAAAAACGCACAGCCCCGCAATGTATCCTACAAAACTGAAGGTCATGAAAATCAACCAAAGGAGGAGGCAAGGCATCCACTCGCCCTTTGGCCTCTAAAAAACGGCCATAAAGAATAAACTGGCCCTCAACCGAGTTAAAATACCCGAAGTAACCCCAAAAGCTTTTATAAAATCCGTTCCATATAATAATTCCCTAGGAAGCCACTAACTGCAAGTTAAAAGTTTTAATATAGTAAACTAATGAAAAATACCGACAAACCAATCATTACAAACCATGCTTGTAAGACTATAAAAAAAGGGTATAGGATATGTGTGAGATTCTAAAAATACATATCTTATGTTATTGTACGAATCAAAAAATGATAGTCCTAATAAAAATTGTATAGTAAGATATAGGTCTTTGTGATTCTAACTACAATAAGTGCCATTAAAAGAAAGGTAACCTGAAAGGTGTTTAGGTTTCCAATTGAATGCAACACCCCCGGGTTCATTGACACTTCCAAAAAAAAATCCTTGTTGTTTTTGATATAGTTCTATTTCAACACAATCCTTATCCTCCTACCTGCAATGGTTTGTATATCAAAACAACAAACCAAACGTCAAAAATTTTCATTTTTTTGATTTAATATAATTTTTGTTTTTTTTTTTCGTTGTAGCACTTGTAAACATGTCCCGAGAAATTGTTCTCAATGCCGTAATTTTGCATAACAAAGCTAAGAAAAGATTATCAATATTGCATATTATCGTCCATATTCAATCAAGGTTTATGAAAAATTTAGAAGTAACATCATTAGCCCAAAAGCAGTTTGAAGAGTAACTCACATACTCAATAACTGCGTAATTGTAGCAATGGTGCCCCCAAACGGAACCAAACGTCTCTTCAACTTGATTTAGTAATGGTTCCCTAAGCATGCACCACCAGCAAGTAATAATATCATTATATCCTATTAATTTTAGTTTAGAATCCCTAGTAAGACCGCTGCTTAGCAATCCTAATAAATAAGCAACATCAAAGAGGAAACTAGAAAATTATACAAACACAACTATTCCAAAATAAGCACTAGGTTTGCAGGATCAAAAGTGCCAAATGGATACAAAAAAACTATTTTTCTTTAAGTATATTACTCCTTTCAAATAAGATATCTGAGCCCTAAAGAATTTCTCAAACACAAATAGTTCGCTGACTTTTCCAAATCAGCAGGCATCGTCTGATGTGCATATCTAGAAAACGAAAAAGACAATTAGTTTGTTTCACACTAGAAATGAATATCTTTATTTTTTATATATATTTATGGAACTATTAAAGTGTTTTGGGTCAGCCTAACCCTTATCAAAGACCAACTAATCCTTCCCTCATTTTCAAATAATCTAGCATTAAAGTTACCAACTATAGATAATGATCTAATAACATAAGGAAAGAGTCAACACTACTCATACTTACGCATCTCTACACATACTACTTTATGTCACTACTAGGCAAGTGGAGAAAACACACACAACGGGTCCTCACCCCTAGAGACCGCCATGGTCGTCAGGTACGCAACAACAACTCAACCTTGAATGTGATCATATTAGATTAAGACTAATAGCTACTATTACATATCTTAAATCTATCATTCATTAGACAATGGGGTTGTTTGGTAAGCATATTTAGTCAGCTTATTTGCTTATTAAAAATAACAAACACAATATATGGTGCAACCATGGAAACAAGAAAATCATAAAGAAAGTGTATAATGTAAAAGTAAAGTAACAACGGTAATCATTAAGCACAGCACTCGCCACCAAATGACATAAAGCACAAGAAAGCACCCAATTTTTGTACAATAAACAATTTGTGCACCAATAGATAACCTATAAACAACAGATCCAAGAGTGGTAATACTGACTTGACGCCAAAGAAATGTTTTTAATGACAACGGTACCCTTAAATTGCCATTAACAATCGAGCCGCATTATGACCCAATTGCTAAGATGCAAATGTTCATAATGAGCAAAAGCAATAATACCGTTTACAAGGTCGCCATCCAAGGACCAATATGGGCTTGGTTTTTTGATAATCTAATGATGTTTCAAGATCATCAAAGAGCTTAAGAAATAATCGATCCTGTCAAACGATGAGAGACAAAGAAATAAAGCAACATAAAGAGATAAATTAGTTTACTACTTCTATAATGGTGAAAACTATAAGTACCAATCAAATAGCGTGGAATATTTAAATACTGACTCTATTATTACTTAAAGATATGTTTTGCAATAGACCTCAATTTTTGAGACATGTATTTAATAATTCTCATAAATTCCTCATAAATTTTAAATTTAATAAATATTCCGGCACATGTATATTGGTATGGAATCAAGTAATCTACGAAAAGTGTAGACTCTATAGTGACTAAAAAGAATCTAAGGTACAGATTAAAAGATGAAAAAGAGAGCCATACGATTCCAATTTATATACCAACGACGAAGAACTTTCTTCGCATTTACAGGTTAAAAAAAACTGAAAACTGATTACCCACAGGAACCTGCGAACTCAACAATGAAGCAATAACCCTTGTTATCTTCTCTATCTAATCCATTTGATCCAGGGTACTCTCCACCTTCAATTACAATAAAAACTCTTAAAACATATAGTTTTTCATATATAAAATCGAATGTACCCGAAAAGAATCAACAAAAGGTTACATGCAAACTATAGTTATTTCGGTGAGAATCACCTGAAGCAGCAAAATTTATAGGTCCGATTTGGACATACATCCACCTTAAAAATTCCGTTGATAGTCACCCAAACAAATTGACAGAGTGATAAAGCAAAACAAAATTGTACTTGGCGAGTGGTACTCCGCTCCCCGCTCCATTCCACTCATACGATCGCTCCCACCGAGGTGATGATAGAGAGATGAAAGCTAACGACTCAGCAGCCCATGACAAAGTTCAGAACTATTCCTTTAAGCTGAAATTTGATTATTAGAACCCTATCAAAGATAAATCTTAATAAAGATCAATAGAGCATATTTGACTGCCAGACCCGTATAATGTGCATCGCTATTCTAACTTACAAATGGTTTGCTACTTTGTTTTCGATAATAGTATACCATTCATTTTTATCAAGACTTAAAAAACTTATTTTACAGTCACCCCTCAAGTTTGAGGAGTGCTTTCAAAGATATCCTTACCATATTACTTGAACCTGATATACACATAAGAGAAACTCATGTTTACGGTCTAAATGAATGGAACTCTGACTAAAAAGAGGAAAATTGGTATTGAGTCTGTCGAACCTTCCCTTTGAGAGCATAGCATAGCTATGCAGCCTCAAATCATATTTATGGAACCTCTATAGTTAGTCCCACTTGAATTAAATCCATCTGCATCACCATGGGACCTTTTAAAATAATGCATTTCCGTTAAAAAGAAAGGTCCCGGTCAAAAGATTTAAACAACGTCACAGACCCTAATCACATATCATATAATATTTTAATCAAAATAAATAGCCTTCTGTATTAATAAGTAAAATAAAGCAAGGTGAAAAGAGATAAAGCCGACTATGGTGTGCTAGACTTGAACATTTCAGATTTTCATTACTGTCACTAAAATTGGTTTGCTATTTCATTTTGTTCCCCTCATTATTTTTATTTTGTCCAAAACATCAGCGATCATGAAAAGACAGCCTTTATGGTTTTATTTTAGAAAACAAGATTAATCTAAAAATGTTTTGTAAAAGTTATAAAAATGTTTGTGACATTTTTATAAAAAATGTGAGGTTGAATAAAAATTTATTTGATGATAAAATGCATTAAGCATTTATTTATTCATACCTTTAAGTGATTAAATTTTTGAAATGAAAATTTACTACTAATTACTTGTTTACGAATTATTTTTCATTAATCGTTTTTACATTTTGTGATTATCAAAACGTAGAGAGGTCAAAAAATATTAATAACATTTTTAGGCATTATTTATATCAACAAAGTGTATGACATGTGCCTGAAAAAGAAAGAATTGACACGTGAGAAAGAAAATGATAAAAATATGCTTAAAAGGAATTGCCAGAGCATATAAAAACAGATAGAGTGGAAAGAGACAAAAAGGTTATAAAAATGTGTATTTCATAAACTTTATCTCATTTCACTAACCACTTCATGTCATCATACAATATTTCATATAGCTCAACAAATCATTCCAGCTGCTCAACTCGTCCCCAAATTTCAAAGCATTGGGAGATGCAACAAGTATACTATGCTCCAAAGTATCCCATGCTCACCAAAATGCAAGATTGTGGGACAGATTTTGCTTAATCATCCATTAAGCTATGCTCTCACTGCTACTGCTGATGTTTCATTTGTGTATTTACAACAATTCTGGAAGATAGTCAGCAATGTGCCTGACACCAAAGACACTATCAAGTTCAAGTTGGACACACAAGAGATAACCTACACTATTGATATGTTTTGTAATATGTCACACCCCACTAAAGCGGAAACACATGATGTGACGTTATGATTTCATCGCACAAGATACAAGATTTCCTCATACAAGATTTACACAAAATTTATGTTTACACTGCTTTGATATGAAAGTCTTAACAAATGAAAACCCTTGCCCTTTTGAAATCCTTCTGATAGTATAAGTGATGCAGGGGCATTGGATCGCAATATCAACATGTCTGCATATCTCAACTTTTAGTCAAAGTCAAAATATTTACTTTTTTTTATTTATGTTTCTTGTTTGACAATAAACTTTGGTTAGGAAAGTATCAATTTCTAATCAATTATAAATTTAGGAAAAGGAAATTCAAATCAATCTTTATTTAGATTGATTCTAGTTTTCCTATAAATAGTGGGTCTTTTCTTTGTATTGAGATATCTTTTGAATTTTGATAATAAAAGCTTTTGCTTTGATCGAGTTCTATCGATAAAATTGTTCTTTTAATTCGTATGTTGTTTAGCCGTTAAAGATCCGCAATAAGTCTTTAATTTTAATACCTCCCAATAATAATTGTTGATCACACCTAAAAAAGATACTCAAAAATGTCAACATAAAGTTGGTGAGCTCGTAGGTTTAGATTGTTAACAATAAGATTCACCCTTAGAACACAAGATCCGGAGGCATGGTAAAATGAAAGAGATGATTAGCCATTGTATTAGAGAGAAAAGAGAAAAGATATGAGAAGTTGTGTATGTGGTTAGAGAAAAGAGAAAAAACTACACAACACTTTTACAAGTATAGAACCTTCTCTACCAAAGAGCTAGCCACGTTCATAGAAGCTCTAAGGCTAGGGTATTTATAGTCCCGACAACACGACTAGCTAAACTAACCCGACCTCGACTAAAAAATGATAAATTTTAAATTCCTAATTCAGTGCCACCCTCTTTTAGGACTATAGCACGCCAACAGCAATCTCTTCCCCCAATATGGATTGGGCGCATACTGAAATACTTACAATTTTATCACTATTCATGTACAAAATACAACACAAACTAAGGTCTTCATAAGAGCGATACAAGGTCTAAAGTGATAGTGTCTTCTAGTACTCCCCTTGGTATCTGAAACTTAACTCACACGCTCTTGAGAACTTCCCACATCTGAGTCTTTACTTATAACAAGCATCTCATTGGTATGTGATGCATGACATTTTAGGATTAACGCTTCCACCAACAGCTCATGCAAGCAGTCTTGAAAAATACTTTCTTTCATAGACACCTTTTTTGGCAAAGTTTCTGAATCAGCTCCCCCCAAAACCCAACAACCCTATCTTGAGCAATCACTCCAAACATTATGTAGCTGAACAACTTTTAGCGAGTGCATCAAAGCTGCTTACAAAGCGGAATATTGTAAGCAAGTCAAACACACCAATCGGACCACAGGTGCTATCTTGTCAATTAGGATGCTTGGTTAATCTTAGTTGACGGGGGTGCAGCGTATAATTCAGCAGACAAAACACAACAACAATGTTCATCCTCTTTTGGCAGAATACTTTTCACCAAGCCATTCTAAGTATGAAGTAGTATAACTGACACAAAAACCCATTCCAGCGATCTTGCTTAAATAATTAATTTAAATGGCGGCGGTTACTTATTATGGCAGCGACAGGGTTCATAACTTACAGGCTCACAAGTCGACTTGGGTTATTATTTTCCAAAAATAAACGTCACTAGGCTACTGGCCAAATTTAAAAATACATGGCTAGTTGCTTGAATTAAAAACTAACCACACGGCCGAGTTAACTATCTTGCGCCGTGAGAGCTTGTCAATTATCACGCGTTTGCTACACAATTTCAATGTTGTCGGCGAGTTAACAAACAACGGCGAGTTACTTAAGCTCAACGGGAGAACCGGCGTTATTGGGAATTTCATCTTAGGCCAGACGAGTATCGCAAGAAATAGCAATCCGGTTGATGTATTTAATTGTCTCCATAGACGGCGGTTATGCGAGTAGCAAAATTGTTCAGAGTCAGATTTTACTCAGCCATCTCTATAGACTCGAGCGTTTTGATTTTTTTAAAAAAAAATGTGTACAGAATCCGGGACTTAATTGACTTTGAATGTTACCAATGTCAACTTTCAGAGGGGACAAGTAGAATACACTACTTCCCCCTAAAGTCCGACATGGTAACATCAAAGTTCAATTGAAAGTCCCGCATGTACACTCTTTTTCTTTCCCCTCCCATAGCGATGGTTGCGAACTCTCAGGAAGCATCATTGTCGTAGTAACGTCCCGATATCACACACTATGAAGTTCTTGTCATAAGCACCAAATCAATATAAACAAAAGAAACATTACCCTCTTGCTTCACAAACGTAAAAGTGATTGAAGCAAGAATCAAGAACACTTGGTATAGATCAAGGTCTTGGTAGACTTAATATTTCATCGAAGAACTTTGAAGAATTTGCTTAGACGTGAAGTACCTTTCAGTCTTGGAACAGCACAAAAATACCCGTAGAGAAGTGTTTTGATAACATCTCAACAACCATTAAACTCTCTGCTAACTTACCAACCTCGTATTCCTTAGGCTATTGTCGTGATCACGAACTGGTAGAAGTAAACCCGATATTCCAAAACTTGAAACGCTGAAGTAAACTCCCCTAAATTTGTTACTTAATCTTTCACTACATTGTATTGGAAGAACGTTGCAGGAAGAAAAATCTCTAAGACCTTATCCCCAACATCAAAAGTAAATAAGAAGTACAAACACCTCCTTGAAATTATCCACACGAGACATCATACGGCGTGACACACTGAGTCGTACAATGTAACTCCTTTAAGTGATAGTTTTATCCAGGTCTTCATCCAACCACCCCCCTTGACATCTGGAAAACCAAAAAAGAATAATCCAAGTCTTAATCTAACTGTATTACGTTTTAAGCAAGTCGTCAAGTCGATAAAAAATAGAAGAAAGTCACGATTGATGAACACATAAGTAAGACAACGCCTTTTGTGAAATCTCAACTTCAAATTGCAAATAGGATACCAAATATACATCCGTGATCACATGTCAATCGTAATCTAAAATCCTCAGCCATTTTTGTCATTTAAGTGGAATCATTCAGGATCGTATTTGGGGATTAAAGTGTTTTTGTTTTTGTGTGGGTGTGTTGGATATGGTTTGATTATGGTGTTAATGCGTTGTTGGAATTAGTGTTTTTGAAGTCCGTGTTAATGGTTTAGGGTGATGGTTTTGCACTTAAGGTTTAACTTTGCATTCGTTTAAAGTTCAATGAAATACAGATTTGCATAATGTTGAAAGTATAACGCAAACCTCCATCAAATGTACAGCCAAACCTCCACCAAACAGTTAAGCAGTACCCGCCGCCCTTTAATTGTGACCAAACCGCCACCAAACAACAAAGCAAATCCGCCGCCTTCATGCGTGACCCAAAACCGTCAACCAATTAATTAACGCAACACCGCCGCCATCACAATGGACCAAACAAACCGCTCCAATAAGTTTAAGCAATCTCGCCGCCTTACATTTTTACACCAAACCACCTCTCACAAAATTTTGAATCAAGACGCGCCGAGCATTAAAAGGACATTTCCCTCCGCCGGTTTACGAAACCATATCCAATACGCTGCCTTTATACTTTTTACTCCAACCGTGCCATCAACTCTTTTCGCGCAACACTTGTCCCGTCTTGCCAAATATGGCAACCCGCCGCCAGTTCTTTTTGATCCAAACTGCCGTGAGAACTTGTCAAACCGCCACAAAGAAAAATTGTCAACCCGCCGTGGATTTTAAATTGGTGCAGAGTAACCCTCTGACTTTTGCTCATTACAAGGGATAACGTCGGAAACATACCCCAGGTACACTAATGCAATGGCACTCTTGCGCGATAATAGACACACTTGGCAAACTCGCTCGAGCCCAAGAAATTAATGGCAAACCAGCCACCAATATTAGACCAAACCTTGCCGGCAATAATTGTGATTATTTTTAAGCAAGCCGCCATTTGACTAGGTCAATACCGCCGGCTACTTTTCGATAAAACGCACGAATCCATGTCCCCTACTTTTGTCAACCGCCACCTTTTAGTATTATTACATAAACTCACACCGCCACGTGCGCGGAAGCTCAGAGAACTCATTATCACACATAGCATCCTCTCAATAAGCTTTTATCAGACCTTCTTCAAATAGGCAGATAGAAGTGTGCTTAATACTTGCCTGTGTCGAGTTAGAGCGTATATAAAACATGAAATAACAACCATATCTTCGTGAATCATCAAATTCGAACCAAACCACCACTTAGAACACATAAATAAACCACCCCTTTTAAGCTTATAAATCGAACTAGATGCTTGAGTAATCCAGGAATTTGTTAGCAATCTAATCCCTAGTCTACCTTATGTAGATCGATGGAGAAGAAACAAGATTAACCACATAACTAAGCCTAAATTATGAGAGTTCATGAGTACGACACGGGGCTTTTATTTTCCACACAAAAAGCCACGAAAAAAAGCAACTCTCTAATGTCTTATGGACTCCACCAGACTCCAGTAGTTAACAACAACGGATTCCCCTATGCTCTGGTAACCAAATTATTTAACAATATAGATTCGCACCTATGAACACAAGCATCCGGAGGACACACAAACTGGTAAAATAAGAGTAAGAGATATATAGCCATTGATATTGAGAGAAACGAGTAAAAGACATATGAGAATTTGTGAGTTGTTGGGTTGACAGAAAGCGAGAGAAAACAAACCAACACCCACACATACTTCTTACAAGGTGAACTTCTACCCCTTCATGGAAGTTATGGAGGGGTCACACATTATAGGGTCCCAGGACATCGACTAGCTAAACTAACCCGACCCGACTATAAATGATAAATGTAATTTCGGATTAGTCACCATATTTTAGGGCTAACAATAACTTTGACCCCGTGCCCCCAAGACAAAATGTTGTTCCTACAGCAGAGAAGACAGATTCGCACAACCGAGAGGGTGGAATTTCTCTTGCAGTTCCTTTACTGAAGAATAATACCAATCCAGCATCAACAGGTCAATCAGATGACCAAAACAATGAACAAGGCACCGAATGCAATCATTTCATAGAAGCTGAATTTATCGAAACCGTTTGTGTATACGGGTACAAAAATTATGTGAGTCTTCCATAATTCAACATTGATAACACCCGATGCATACAATTTAAACCATCCAACAAAGTCATGATTACCGGATGGACTATAGATCATCCTTTAGAACAAGTTCGTGGAAATCCAACCATGTCAGTTCAAACAATACGACAGCGTAGCCACAGATCCAGAATGATATGTTCTCGCTCCACGTGAGTATTGTTAGATACCAAATAACGGATAAGGATGCAATTTCAGATCTGCATGATCGAGAGCACATGCACGATGAACTTCATCACGTTCGTACATACTAACAGTCTTGGAACTAGTCCGACAAACCATTTGGCAAGATGATTATAAAGCTAAAGCGTTTTATGGTAGAAAAAACAGAAGTATGAATAGATCAAAACTGTAATTCGCAACAAAGTCAACGACTTGTAGCTAAAGTGATATGCTCAGGAAAGGGTATTAATTTTGAAGAATCATTTTGCATACCAGTTTTCTCGATCTGGAAGGCAGTTCGAATTTTCATTGCCTACCGCAACACACAAGTCTTTTCAATCTATCCAGATGGACGTGAAAACGGCATTTCTTAATGGTCCACGTGATCAGCAGGATGAGTGTTTATGTGTGCACACAGCCCAGAAGGGATTTTCGTGATCACCAGCCATCCAGAAAAGTCTACCTTCTACAGGAAAAGCTTTGTTATGGACATTAAATACAAGCTCCGCAGAGCCATGCGGTATGACATGAACTACATCCAAACTTCCTAATGATCTCCAACAGAAGGAATTTACTAAAGGTACAATTGTCAACCCAACTTTATTCAAGATATAGAAACGGGGAGGATATTCTAGCTACAAGACAAGATTTACATATGAGATTGACATACAATAAACATTTTTTACTCTTTTGTCTACAAACCATAAATATTCAAAATATTTGAGAAATTAATGCACTGTAGAGATTTGAAATGTCCATAATAGGAGGAGATGAAATTCTTTTTAGGACTTCAGATCCACCAGTCCCCCAAAAGGTATTATTATCAATCGGGGCAAATTACGCTTTAGAAATTCAGAACAGCAAAAATAATTTGGACAAACTGTCACTCCAGTGGTACACCATTGGTCTACTAAGACCCAAACTAGATGTAGATTTGAGTGGAGAACCCGTAAGACCAATCTCTGATTATCGTAGTAAGATTGGGTCCTCATGTACTTGACATCTAGTAGAAACCAACCTTAGTGCAAGCAGTATGCATAGAGGCCCGCATATCAAGCCACGACCCAACACAAAAGCACCTCAAGGAGGTTAACAGAATCTTATATACCTAAAGGTACGATTACCATGGGACCATCCTATATCCAAAGGGAATTCTGGCTTTGAACTAACACCATTTTCAGACGCTGATCATGTCCGGATGCATTGAGATTAACTCGGACAATCACTTCTTCTGGAGGGATACAGTTCCTTGGAGTTAAGCAGTAAGTTTGGAATGTTAATAAACAAATTACAACTGCAATGTCTTCACAGAGGCAGAGTACATCGGCGTTATCGCAAGTTATGCTCAGAAATGTGGATGAGGACACAACTTTAAGATTATGGCATCAACTACAACAAAAATACCGTTGTATTCGACTCTCACGACATCCATAGCAAATCACAGGAACCCCGTACAACATTCGCGAACTCAAGCCACATCTCATACTCGTACCCAGTTCAAAAAGGAACAACACAAGAAACGTATGAAAAATTATGTATAATTGAACTATTATTTGCTCCAGAACCTAGAATACCAATTAGCTGACATTTTACGAAAGCCCTTCTGAGGATCGTTTAAGTATCTTGCAGACGGAATGTATGCGTGATGTCTTTGACTCCAGCTGAACCTGGAGTTCCCTGACAAATAAGACTGCTTGATATCATCATCAAACATCACCAAGTACATATTTTTCTGGAAAAAGCAAAATACAACAATATAAAACTCAAAAAGAAAAATACAAAATCAGACAACAAACAGAAAATTCTTCCAAACAGATTATTCTCGACCGATGTCTCTTGGAATTCGCGATAATACTACGTACTTAGAAATGTGATTAAACATTGACACTGTGTGTAAATGAAGTTACGAGCGAGAGTTGCAAATAGTTTAAACATGTCATTTCTAAATTTTCTAAATGGCTTATGTGCAAATATCAACAGTAAAAATAACTCTGACTTTCCATATAAAGGAAGGTTTTATAACTTATCTCATAACTGAGAAAAGATTAACGTTTACTCCATGCCATTCACTGAGCCTGTTCTCACAAGACATTACAATGTTTTTAGCTCAAGACAAAAGGATATGTACGTTCAGTGCGCTTACCCCTTACCGTTAGAAGAAATCCTACTAACATATGTTTTTCAAAAAGTTGAACATAATTCTTTCAAGACATTTCTCGGACTGCGACATTAATAATCACTTTGCCAAGGTTTGTGTTTAACAACCGCTAACCAACCCTCACATTGTTTTCAAAGACAACAATATTCTCAATTGGTCCTAATTTTGAGGGGGAGTTATTTTCAAAAGCGCGCAAAACTTTTCTAATGTATTCTTGATACTTCACAACGACAATTCCTTATGTATTCAAAACATAATCAAAATGTTCCAACCATATCTCAAGAGTGCTGATAAAATTTTCTCCCACGAGATTTTCAAGACATATTTTAATCACAAGTAATTTCAAAAACTAATGTTTATTATTTAAAATAATGGGAGGAAGATGTATTCTAAATATATATCATCATTACGACTCACATATGCTGAAAAGTAAGAAAAGATAGTTTTAAGGAACACGAATACTATACCCAAAGACAACAATCTTAATTTCACGACGATATCTGAAGTACATATAGTGTGGTTAGGTTATGGGATGGGGGGGGCAATCAATTCTATGATCCAACCAGAACCGGAGGATCTCCCAAGGATAATCCCAAAGTTAGAAATAGCAAGTCCTTAGTATGTAAATTAGAGATCGCAAATGTGTAGTGTGGGAATAATGCCGGACTAAGTGATTGAGCTAACAATGAACAGATCACAAACAAAGGTGTTGACTAATCTGAGACGTCCTGGTAAGCTATTGAAAGCGTTGAAGAATGAAAAAGAAATGTATCCGGATAAAGGGTCTAAAGAAAGAAGCCCTCCACACAAACTTAAGGCAAAAACACCGGGCTCCATACATATGCTGTCAAAATCACATGTGATTGGCTGACATGAAAAACATCATGGACCCAGTGATGCAATGCACCAAACCCTTCCCAACATTCGAGTTTCGGTCTTAACAAACACTGTCTTATTTATGATCACGACAGACACACGGTTACTCTATTATCTCAATCTCATGTTCCGAGATGTGTATGAATATTGGCAATTAGGATTGGCAACTGCTCCGTCTAAGCCTCCGAGTACAAAAACCAAAATTCCACTTAATCGAGTCTAGAGCCAAGACAATCATAAACAATCTTCGTCTAGGACTCAGCATTCCAAGGAGTCAGGAGGCGAGCGTTGTTTGAACATCATCAAGTTTACAAGCGGGGTTAAGCAAAGAGGGACCTAACATAGCAATATCATTATGGAAAATGTTCCCAGAACATCACGATTGATACCACTATATGTATTCACAATGAAGATTGGAATCCTGCTTTAAGTCATCATCAGAACTAAGCTCTTGGGGGTAGGTGAATGGGGTGAGAGAGCGATTGAATTCAAGAGGATAGAACGTCGTGTGACAGACTAGGAATAGGGAGTTGGGAATATTTATGTTTTTTGGGGGCGGAGTGCTAAGCAACTAGTGGGTAATGACTCTGATAGACATCAGATGAAATTTCTTTTTGATGAAAAGTTCAAAACACACATCGTCACGATGTGAGTTTACAAAAACTCACACTTTAACCAGCGACACATATGTCGTACATTGATTTTCAAATCAATCGAAGCCTCACACATATCACTATACGTAATTCCTCAGTTTTAAACACAAAAACGATGGTGACGTGTAGGTACATCACCAATCAAACATAAATGTTGGGTATTTCATTCACACACCATATCTCATTAGCGTCATTTCCTACAAAGCGCGCGCGAAACTATCATGAAAAGCCTCAAGTATTTAAAGACAAAGAATTTCCGCTAACGCTGATTTAATAGCTTTCAAAGATAATGCAAAAGTATGACATGTTGGTCAAAGACACAAGATCCAGCAAGATAGGCATAAACAATAAGACAAATAACTTAGGGGGCTCAAATATCTGTAGCGCAAAATTGCGAGGTTGGGGGATATAATTCTTGTAAGGTCATGTCAATAGGGTAAGGGGACAAAGAAAAGACCAAGACCACATGAGCTTAAACAACAAATAGCCAATCTCAATTTATCTCATGAAGGAGTGTCAATCAATGAACTCACTTCGGGGAGAATATTATATTAGCCTCAAAAATATTAAGACACACAACAGGAAGTTCCTTCATTACGTGTTACAGTACTCGGTCACAAATTTAATTAATTTAATGTTTGTAATAGTATAATATCGAGACATCGGGATCGATAGTAATCTATTATTGTACTTATGTTTTCAGATTTTAACCCAAGCAAGAAACCCCAAGCCCAGGTCCAAGGTTACAAATCTAGTCACCCGCGCGTCATTTTAACGCGACGGGGTAATATAAACCTTTTCACATATTTAGACAAAGAGTTAGTGTTAAAAAACAATATATCTTTTTCCTTTCCTAGACTCTCTCATCTCTCTCTCATCTTCTTCTCTCTCTACAACAAACAATCCTCATCTCTCTCTCTTTGTTGATCACACCTGAAAAAGATACTCGAAAAAGTCAACATAAAGCTGGTGAGCTCGCAGGTTTAGATGTAAACCTAGTGTTGTGGTATAGTTTAAGATGTGGACAAATGTGCAATATGAAAGCAGAATGCATGCAATAGACCTAGATTCCATATAGCAATCACATGCTATCATAGTGTTTCAATTATCATAGCATTCCAAATAGATTCATATCATTTCAATGATACTGACCATTCATAAATGGTCATGAGCTTTTATTGTCCTACGCACCTAGGGCCTACCAGCTAGAGCTAACATAGGTCGGCAAATTGTCCTTGCATAGAAGTTCACATAGAATTCATGCACAAATGATTTGTTTCGCAGAACTTGAGCATATAGACCTCATGTCATTCACATAGGAGTCATAGGCACATAGCATTGTCCAAAATGATAGTAGTTTTGCACAGTCAGGAAAACATGTTCAAAATAGATTTGAGTATCATTTTCCCCCAACGGAAAATAGTTTGAAAATAAGGCTACGAGAACTCACCTCAAGTAAGATGATGGTAGCTGAACTAGATGATCTCTAAATAAACACGCAACGGTACCCGGCCACGCCCTAGTAATAAGTTTTATCTTAGTAATCTATTTTATGAAAACGACTCATAGCATAAGAGTTTGTAAATGATCTTTAAAAAGTGTTTGCATGATTGTTAAAAAAGATTTCGTATCATTATTGTGTGGTTAAGTATTTCGACTTGATGCACTTGGGTCAAATCGCAATGCTAATATGTAGATATTTAAGAATAAACTTAGGATTTCAAGATGAGATGGGAGGTTAAGGAATTGGAGGACTCGATGAGAATTGGTTAAGAATAGAGTAACGGCATGGGAGACATTCGATGATCGATAGATAATGAGACGCATCTGAAATAAGAGTTAAGGAAATAAGAATTTAGATAATTAAGAATCATAGAACTAAGTATTCACTATAAATTAGAAATAAAGAAATAAGGAATAAATATCAAAATCAAGAATTTATACATGCTTCGGCATTTTATCCCATTATCCCAAGTTATTTTGATAAGAAATCCTTGATGTAAGTACTATCAATGTTTTAGGCACATAAAACATGTGTTAGGAGTTTCTCATGAAAATCATGTTTTTCGTATTTTAGTCGGGCATTAAAATAATAATATTTTATTATTTTGTCTTCTTGTCGAGTTTATGAATCTGGTTCGTGTTATGAGTATAAGTATAAATTTTTGATTATTTATTATGTTTCAAGTATAACCGTTCATAAATTATGAATTTAGTAATTAATAAAACCGTGATTTCCTCCTTTTGTTGAATCATAAGAAAATGAGTTTTCCAAGATATTTTCTAAGTGTAAAGTATTTTATAAAATTTTGGCATGACCCGTTTGTTTGTAAAAGTTTCCCAAGGTTTTCAAACCTTATTTTCAAACATTTTCCTTCGAAAGATCAAATCCCGACAAAATGCCAAAATCCATGTGTAAGTGACATTTTGTCAAAATACACTTTTCGATGACTACTTTAAACCGTTCTAAGCTTACATGAGGAATAGTAGATCACAAATCCGCTCCAAACACTTACGTTTGCTAGTTTTCACCCATTGGGCCCGAAAGTCCAACGTTAACCAGTAGATATTAGTTAAGTCTTATCTCACACAAGTTTCAAACTCCAAATTAAGCCCACTTGTCAAGTTCAAGTCCATTATGTTTTAGAATACGTTTTATTAGTTATTGGGCCTTATGGCCCGTTAAGAGTTTCATAGATAGCCCGATAGTAAGAAAAACAAAAGTATTTATACCTTATTGGGCTTTTCGGCTCAATAAGCCTATATGTATATTTTATAACCCAACAAGTCCAAAAGTAGTTCAAATAACGTATCGAGAAAATAATAAGCTCTTTATTTGACAGAAAAGCTAGACCAATAAGGTGGAAAATAAGTCGTAGCTTATTTTCCTTATTGGGCTGGAATTTGAATAAGCCCAATAAGACGAAACAAACTAAAATAAGCTCCTAAGCCCGAATAAGCCAATAAGCTTCTTAGGAATATAAATAAGCTAGGATACATGTATAGGAAATATAAGCCGGAACCAATAAGCTACAAATAAGCCGAAGTTTATTTCCTTATTGGGTCGTGGCCTCAATAAGCCCAAAACCAAGCTAATATAAGCCCGAATGATTAATTAAGCCTGAAAACCAAAAAAGTCATAAAATAAGCCGCGAAATAAGCACTCAAATAAGTCGGAACGAGAATAAGCAAAACCCGAAAAGACCACATTTGATTACTAATAGGCCGAGACCCAATCGAAACCCATTAGGTTCGAAATAACCCAAAGCTCAAAACCCTTTTTGATCCTAAATGGACCGAGACCAAATAAGCCCATTAACACTCAAATAAGCTCACGAAGAGCTTATTAATAAGCTGAAATTCAAAATAAGCTTTTAGTCTCTAAATGTTATTTTACCATTACAACCATTATATAAAATTGACACTTTTCTTGTTCTCCCCTTTTTATTCATTTCGAACCAAAACACACCCTCTATGGGTTTTTTTATAGTTTTTGAGTTTTAATATTTTGCAAACACCTTGCATATCTATCATTAGAGCATCATTAGGATATTAAAAGTACAAGTATTATGAAATTTCAAAGACTTACAAAAAGAGGGTTTTGAATGAGGATTTAGACTCGAATAACAACCCAAACGTTGTTTTAAAATTCTCAAGACTATTAGAATTTAACCCTTGTGTGTTCTTGATGCCTTGTTCTTGCTTAAAATCAAAAAATTGTATGGATTGAGGGTCATTGTGGTTTTGGACGTAGGCAAAGGAAGAGAGGAAGGAAGAGAGCTTTTGTTTTGATGAATGTTTATCAATGAAGATGTGTGTGAAAGTTTGAAATGTATAAGACAAATGGGAGGACAAGACATAGAGGCTACAAAATAGCTATGTTGTCTCCCTTTCAGGTCTAGTTAGTACCAAGGGGTGGGAGGGAATCCCATGCCTTTTATCTTGTGTCGGAGATGATATCGTGACTAGTTTAAATATAACTCGAAACCAGTATGTTCTTGAAATTTAGTTTAGGTTACAAAATGCATTTGGACTTCTTAGAATCGCCAAATAATGGATTTAAAGTCATCATTTTCCTATAATGTGTTGGACTCGATTTAAGTTTCGTGTACTTTTCTATTTTCTATTAGCTCAAAGCGTAACTCGTGAATTGGTGTTTTAAGAAAACGTTATTGTGAATTATGAATTAACTTATTAAAATAAGTTCATTGAAATGACCTAAAGTATTTAGACATGATTTAACTTATTGTCGTGCCGGTACGCGTTGATGACAGTTTTCACTAAGCGCGGGAAAACTTCTCGGCGGATGGTCAAATGAAATCATAGACGATTAGATAATAGGAATTGAATCAAAAGTTATTCAATGATATAGAAATATGATACTTGACAGTCGGTTAACCATAACCGTTTACTTATAAGAAGCCAACAAAAGTCAACTCTGAGTTTCCTCATAGAAATTTTGATGTAAGTGTCGTACGTAGATATGTAGTTGTAGTATTTTAGAATAGTAGGACCTATGAAAAGATTACCGGTTATCACAGTCTAACCCCCTTAAAAGAATTTTGCCCTAAAATTCAACTTGAGTTATCAGGTATTGTGGTATAGGCGTTTAGCATGACGTACTGACTTTCCTTGTTTGCTTAGTTTTTCCCAAACTAAGGTTTCCATTGGTTCCCCCTAAGGGCTTAGTTCTAAACACCGGCCAGAATATCCTTTAGAAGTGATAAAAATTTTCACCGAAAGGCGTAGTGAATTTCCCATTGTTTTATCGTTCATCAGTTATCCTGAGATTTCAAAATGCTGGATTTCGATCAGGTGTTCGAATGTGATCCAGTTCGCGTAGCGACCATGAGATGTTCTAAGGGAATCCTACGATGTCTTGCTCTCAAGCGTTCTGTTGGTTCTTATTAGGTCTATAGGAGATATGTGTCTAACGCATCACCGCCTTAAATTTGATGAACTTATAAGTTACTCTGCTTGTCACCATTATATGTTTCACTCATCGTGGCATGTCTAAATGCCCTTCTAATCCAGTAATTTGGTTACTCTTACTTAGTCATTAAGCGTTGGTCAAGTGGAAAACTTATCATTGTTAGTAAGGTTGTAGATCTCAGAGAAAGTGTCTCTTTTGGGATAGTTAAAGGGTCAAATCACTTATGTTTTCCTGTTTTTGATTCATATACAAATCTTATGGGTTTTCCTTGGTTTCAGATATGGTAACAAGATCAAGTTGTTGTCCATGACTAATCTTAGACACGTCAGTCCAATTCCTAATAGCTGAAATGAATAGAGGTGAAAATGAGTGTAAGACGGGTGATACACGAGTAAATTCATGACAAGCCATGAAATGGAAAGAACTGTCGACGGTTATTGATTCATAGGTTTCACAATTTTCATACAAAATTTCCTATCACTAGAGAAAGAACTGCAACTTCAAGTGAGCCTACTGCTGATTGAAGCTACTCAATTCAGACCTACCACTAACTGAAGCTACTCAGTTTAGGGTAGTACATCAAACCTACTATGCTAGTCTAATCTACTCCTCTAGACGGTCCATCCTTCGCTCAAGTGTGGCTACGCGCTCCCTCATATCCTGCATCTCACGTTGGTCCGCAGCATGCTGCATCCTCAAAGCATGTATCTCCCTCTAATCCTTATACTTAGCCTGCCACAGAGCTGCTCTTTGAGCGTCTGTTTGTCCCGCCCAGGCCTCGATGGCCAAAACTGGTCGCCATAAGGCACCAGAGGTATGGGTGGTTGTCCATAAGGCAACAAAAGTAATAGTAGCCTGGCTCCATTGGGCCCCTGTTTCCAGGCCTCCTAACCTTGAAAACGCTGGGAATGAATCTCCTCTCTGACCGCTACTAATCTAGCAAACAACTCGGTGAAGTCTCGACCATATCCCTTAAAGAGGGTAGGTGGAAATGCATCTAGACACTCAGTGTGATCATGAAGTATACTCCCGTGAAGCTCAAGTTATGCTTCTATCTCTAAAAAATCACCCTCACCTACTGCTGTTGTAGGTACTGGTGAGGCTACGAGTGTAGGAATGGTCAGGGATGCTGGTGAAACGGGTAAGGAACCGGATGACCACTCAGGTGATGCTGGAGTTTGAACTGGTGCATGGACTAGAGGTGCATCGAACTCAATGTCTATGTAAACTATGTCATCCTCAGGGTCCACCCATGTGGTACGAACAGGTAACCTAGGTGTGGAAGTCTCATATGTTATCTGCTGGTCTGGTACGGACCTAGAACTCCGTCCTTCCTCAAAAGTACTAGGCATCGAGCCCTCTGCTAGCTCTAGGGCACGACGTCTAGTCGCCCCCTATATCGTAAACAGACCCAAAGGCTTCATTAGCGCAAATATCCCCAACCGGGACTATAAAGCCTGCTTGCGTTGATGCCTTAGATGCAGCCCTTCTCCCTATCCGAGCCGGAACCTCATCCACTAACTCCTCACATCTCAGCTTGTGACTTCATACCCTCTACCTCAGTATTCCTCTATAAGCTCAAAGTACCCCGATACCTCCATCCGTGAAGGAATGGTCGGTTGATAGATGCTGGGGACGAAGATGATGAAGGGGTCTCGAAGAGGATTTTTACCTCTTTACGAAGATGAGGGGATAAGGGTCATCACCTCCCCTCTGACACTCTTGCTGAGATGCCAAAGACGACAAGGTGGGCTGAGTACAACAAAAACGCACGCATACATGCAGTACTGCGATAAAAGAAAGCTCGAGAAGGTGTGAGGGTGGGTGATGTCTGGGTAAGTGGATGATCAGGGGATAGTGGTGAAGTGGAGTCTGATAGTGAAGTAGTAGAGTGTGGTGAAGCAATCCTAGTCTCAGATGCCTCCATGGGCTCTGACTCCTCGCTTAAGTGAGGGGTAGCGGGTGTGTAGTCGAGTAAAGGAGTAGGTAATGATGGAATGAGTAGCGACTGGGGCTTCTCGGTCTCTATGGGATCCTTAAAAGGTTCAGACTCAGTGTCCGTAATGGTAGATGTGTAAGCCTGTCTCACTAACATATACGGGTCATCATGAAATGGTGTGGGTATTGGAGAGCCTCGGGCTCTGCCAGCGGGTGAATAGTCTTTGTGTTAGTGTGGACTGGGGAAGACATGACCTGTGATAACACGGTAGGTGTATAAGTAATCTTATAAAATAGTATACTCGAAACTAATAGCATATATCTGCTTACGTATAGTAATCGATAGAAAATTATAACATAAGTACTTATGACCATATATATTAGATAGGCCGAGCAAACATGAAAGGCAAATATAGGCAATAGTTGTCAGGTAGCGGGAATAGAACAAGCATTCAAAACGACATGTAATGCAATATAGGAAAAATGTCAATCAATAGGCAATTAATGATGATTCGAGTCTTAGCACCCGCAAAGAATTTCATATAAGAGTATAAGGTGAAAGTACATATACGCAATATGTACGTTCATGGCCAAGCCATTTTTCAGGTGATCTTAGAATTCTGTGTTCCCCCTCCCCCCCCCCATCTAACATAACTTAAGGAGACTACCCCGATCATTTCACGGTCCTTTATAATTTAGGCATAGTTAATCAGGCTATGCATAATTTAGAAAAAACTATGAACTGCTCGAGCTAGTCAACTTTTGTCATGTTTGAGATTTTACGAAAACTATAGTTTGGTTATAATTGCGTTTTTATTTTAGAAAAAAACGGGCATTCTCTATAATCTGGCTCTGATACCAATCTATCACACCCCGCCAAAGAGGAAACACGGGATGCGATGTTATAATTTCATCACACAAGATACAAGATTTCCCCATACAAGATTTACACAAAATTTATGTTTACACTGCTTTGATATGAAAGTCTTAACAAATGAAAACCCTTGCCCTTTTGAAATCCTTCTGATAGTATAAGTCTTTGATTCTAATACCTCCCAATAATAATTGTTGATCACACCTGAAAATGATACTCGAAAAAGTCAACATAAAGCTGGTGAGCTCGTAGGTTTAGATGTAAACCTAGTGTTGTGGTATAGTTTAAGATGTGGATAAATGTGCAATATGAAAGCAGAATGCATGCAATAGACCTAGATTCCACATAGCAATCACATGCTACCATAATGTTTCAATGATCATAGCATTCCAAATAGATTCATATCATTTCAATGATACCGACCATTCGTAAATGGTCATGAGCTCTTATTATCCTACGCACCTAGGGCCTACCAGCTAGAGCTAACATAGGTCGGCAAATTGTCCTTGCATAGAAGTTCACATAGAACTCATGCACAAATGATTTGTTTTGCAGAATTTGAGCATATAGACCTCATGCCATTCACATAGGAGTCATAGGCACATAGCATTGTCCAAAATGATAGTAGTTTTGCACAGTCATGAAAATATGTTCAAAATAGATTTGAGTATCATTTTCCCCCAACGGAAAATAGTTTGAAAATAAGGCTACGAGAACTCACCTCAAGTAAGATGATGGTAGCTGAACTAGATGATCTCTAAATAAACACGCAATGGTACCCGGCCACGACCTAGTAATAAGTTTTATCTTAGTAATTTGTTTTATGAAAAAGACTCATAGCATAAGAGTTTGTAAATGATCTTGAAAAAGTGTTTGCATGATTGTTAAAAAAGATTTCGTATCATTATTGTGTGGTTAAGTATTTCGACTTGATGCACTTGGGTCAACGCGCAATGCTAATACGTAGATATTTAAGAATAAACTTAGGATTTCAAGATGAGATGGGAGGTTAAGGAATTTGAGGACTCGATGAGAATTGGTCAAGAATAGAGTAACGACATGAGAGACATTCGATGATCGATAGATAATGAGACGCACCCGAAATAAGAGTTAAGGAAATAAGAATTTAGATAATTAAGAATCATAGAACTAAGTATTCAATATAAATTAGAAATAAAGAAATAAGGAATAAATATCAAAATCAAGAATTTATACATGCTTCGGCATTTTATCCCATTATCCCAAGTTATTTTGATAAGAAATTCTTGATGTAAATGCTATCAATATTTTAGGCACATAAAACATATGTTAGGAGCTTATTCTAGTTTGTTATGAGTATAAGTATAAATTTTGGTTTATTTATTATGTTTCAAGTATAACCGTTTATAAATTATGAATTTAGTAATTAATAAAACCGTGATTTCGTCCTTTTGTTGAATCATAAGAAAATGAGTTTTCCAAGATATTTTCTAAGTGTAAAGTATTTTATAAAACTTCGGCATGACCCGTTTGTTTGTAAAAGTTTCCCAAGGTTTTCAAACCTTATTTTCAAACATTTTACTTCAAAAGATCAAATCCCGACAAAATGCCAAAATCTATGTTTACGTGACGTTTTGTCAAAATACACTTTTCGATGACTACTTTAAACCGTTCTAAGCTTACATAGGAAATAGTAGATCACAAATCCGCTCCAAACACTTACGTTTGCTAGTTTTCATCCATTGTGCCCGAAAGTCCAACGTTGGCCCGTAGATGTTAGTTAAGTCTTATCTCACATAAGTTTAAAACTCCAAATTAAGCCCACTTGTCAAGTTCAAGTCCATTATGTTTTAGAATGTGTTTTATTAGTTATTGGGCCTTATGGCCCGTTAAGAGTTTCATAGATAGCCCGATAGTAAGAAAAACAAAAGTATTTATACTTTATTGGGCTTTTCGGCCCAATAAGCCTATATATATATTTTATAACCCAACAAGTTAAAAAATAGTTCAAATAACGTATCGAGAAAATAATAAGCTCTTTGTTTAACGGAAAAGCTAGACCAATAAGGTGGAAAATAAGTCGTAGCTTATTTTCCTTATTGGGATGGAATTCGAATAAGCCCAATAAGCCGAAACAAACTAGAATAAGCTCCTAAGCCCGAATAAGCCAATAAGCTTCTTAGGAATAAAAATAAGCTAGGATATATGTATAGGAAATATAAGCCGGAACCAATAAGCTACAAATAAGCCGAAGCTTACTTCCTTATTGGGTCGTGGCCTCAATAAGCCCAAAACCAAGCTAATATAAGCCCGAATGATTAAATAAGCCTGAAAACCAAATAAGTCATATAATAAGCCGTGAAATAAGCACTCGAATAAGTCGGAACGAGAATAAGCAAAACCCAAAAAGACCACATTTGATTACTAATGGGCCGAAAAGACTATTACAACCATTATATAAAAATGACACTTTTCTTGTTCTCCCCTTTTTATTCATTTCGAACCAAAACGCACCCTTTGTGGGTTTTTCATAGTTTTTGAGTTTTAATATTATGCAAACACCTTGTACATCTATCATTAGAGCATCATTAGGATATTAAAAGTACAAGTATTATGAAATTTCGAAGACTTATAAAAAGTGGGTTTTGAATGAGGTTTTAGACTCAAATAACAACCGAAACGTTGTTTTAAAATTCTCAAGTTTATTAGAATTTAACCCTTGTGTGTTCTTGATGCCTTGTTTTTGCTTGAAATAAAAAAATGTATGGATTGAGGGTGTTTGTGGTTTCGGACGTAGGCAAGGGAAGAGAGGAAGGAAGAGAACTTTTGTTTTGATAAATGTTTATCAATCAGGATGTGTGTGAAAGTTTGAAATGTATAAGACAAATGGGAGGAAAAGACATGGAGACTACAAAATAGTTATGTTGTCTCCCTTTTGGGTCCGGTTAGTACCAAGGGGTGGGAGGGAATCCCATGCCTTTTGTCTTGTGTCAGAGATGATATCATGACTAGTTTGAATATAACTCGAAACCCGTATGTTCCTGATATTTAGTTTAGGTTACAAAACGCGTTTGGACTTCTTAGAATTGTCAAATAATGGAATTAAAGTCATCGTTTTCCTATAATGTGTTGGACTCGATTTAAGTTTCGCGTACTTTTCTGTTTTCCGTTAGCTCAAAGCGTAACTCATGAATTGGCGTTTTAAGCAAACGTTATTGTGAATTATGAATTAACTTATAAAATAAGTTCATTGAAATGACCCAAAGTCTTTAGACATGATTTAACTTATTGTTGTGCCGGTACGCGTTGATGACAGTTTTCACTGAGCGCGGGAAAACTTCCCGGCGGATGGTCAAATGACATCGTAAACGATTAGATAATAGGAATTGAATCAAAATTTATTCATTGATATAGAAATATGATACTTGACAGTTGGTTAACCGTAACCGTTTACTTAAAAGAAGTCAACAAAAGTCAACTCTGAGTTTTCTCATAGAAATTTTGATGTAAGTGTCGTACGTAGATATGTAGTCGTAGTATTTTAGAATACTAGGACCTATGAAAAGATTACCAGTTATCACATGATACTCTTAAGATACCAGTGAAAACTCCATACAATCCATTCATCGCACCAGTAACAATCTGTTATCCCAAAAGCTTAATCCATACACAACATAATAAGCTACACCAATAAGCAAACAAAGATAGAAAAGAGATA